>WBMZ01015809.1:0-54405 GCA_013400975.1 Atrichornis clamosus
GCCGGCGGCTGGCTCCAGCTGTGGACCGCGGCACCGGCAGCGCGCTCCGACCGGGCTCCCGAGCAGACGTGTGCGAAGATCTAAACGGATTCTGCCAGGCGAAATGAAATTCCCATTATTTTTAATTAATCCTTAATTAAAATATATTACTCCGCAGATTCCGCAAATCTCTCTTAATATGCAAATGCGGCCCATTCAAGGATATTTACATATCATTAATTAAAACGGCACATTCTTTCAGTCTAACAAGCTGAGAGCCGTGTCTGTTGCCACACTGGCAAGAAAGCTGGGCCTGGCACTGCCAAATTCATCCATGAGAAAGATGTTCAGTGTCACGGCAGAGGTGGGAGAGCACGGGACAGGGCTGGGGAAAGGAGACAGATCTCAAGGAGGAGACGAGTTTGGGAGATCCCGATCCACAGCAGAAGAGCACCCCTAAACCCATGGTGAGGGTGGATGGGAATGCACATCGGCACCACCACAACCAGGAAGGAAGCGGGTGTTTTAGCAGAGCCAGGGGGATGGTCCAGGCTCTGATCGCACCCACACACGATGTTTGATGTCAGCCAGATCTCCATGGCCTCCACTGCCAGGGACTGTGCTGTCCCACCAAGGTTTGTCACCAGGGCGTACTCCCACTCTTCCCCGTCTGCCTCAACTTCTGAGCATGGAGATCTTCCTGCTTCAAAGCCATGAGGTACATCATCTGCAACAGTCAAGTTCCCAGCACCAAATTCACTCAGGCTGAGCAAGACAACTCACGCCACCAGAAGGGTCAGACCCTACAAGACAAGCCGATGCTACATGTCTTTCAATGGGGTGAAAGGATGGAGGTGACAATGAGTTGGCTTGAGGGAAGAAAGTTTTCTGCCCTCCAGTCACCTCCATGGCTCTCCAAGAGGAGCCTGCACTCCTTCCCCAAGGTGTAAGGAACAGGCTCTTTGGGCAGAATCACCAACACGGACACCAATGCCTGCAACTCCCAGCCCAACTGCCCGTCCAGCAGAGCTGCGTGACTCTGAAACGCCTGTGAATCCAACCAGAGTGTGAGACAGCCAAGAGCTTCATCACTGCTCCAGCACGGGTCTCACAGCTGCAGAGAAAGCTGTGTTTTAATACCCTGGAGAAGCTTATCAGGTCACTGAGTCAGGCACAAATCCACCCCTCTGAAGGGCCATCGGTTTTGCAAACATGATGACAACTCCCTGTTAATGTCAGCCCACCTGTGTCTGAGTCTCCCGTGGGCTGGTGCCAACAGGAATATCAGGCACCCAAAACCCAGGCAGCAGCTCCATCCCAAAAGAGGAATGCTGCCACTAGCCAAAGATTGCCTATGTCTTCATGGCTCCACTGGTACCTGAAAGGCTGGCCAGATCTTCCCAGTGATGTGCCAGGACAGAGTCATGTCTCCCTTCACTACCTGGACATATTGCTCCCAAAAACCTGAAGGTTTTCAGCCTTCAGGACTGATTTCCATGAGAATGACAGCCCCACTCTCACTGTCTCACTACTGTCATTACCTTCTAGGCAGAGCAGATAGCAGAAATTCAGCCAGCAGCTCCTCACATGGGACTGACAGATAATTCTCAACAACAATTAATAAGTCTCTGTCCTTCTCCAGTGCTTTTCATCGGAGGACTTCAAAGTGCTTGACTGAACTTGTCTCCACCGCACTCCAGAGCGGGAGCAAACACATACCAACCCCTCTGCCCAGATGGGGAAACCGAGGCACGGCACAGGGGAACCTGTCCCCTGCCACACAAGAAGCTTTACACGGAGAGCAAAATAAAGGCCACCCAGCTGGGTGAGGGAACTTGAATTGAACATCACCAAATACATTGCTGCTGGGATTTGGGAGGGACACCAGCAAAGGGGCACTTCACTCTGGCTCTGTCTTTTTTTTGCTCCTTCCCCTGGCAGCTGCCACCAGGCTTTGGCACAAGGGCAGCCTGGCTGGATCCACCTTCAGTCTGGCCCGGCATAGCCACCCCAAAGCCCCCCAAGATATCTACATCACACAGGTACTTGCCATGCAACACCTTCACGCTTTCCCAAAAAATGATGCTGCGCAGACCACACGAGCTTTTGCTCTCCCAGGTCTTCAGAGGAGGAGACACTCGTACCATTACCAGCCAGATGAGAGGACATGACAGGAACTACTCAAATCAAGATGACCTGGCTGCATTTCAATGGGGTCAGGAGAAGTGGCAACACCTCCACGTACCAGGCTGATACTCACACTGAGTCCAGTTTAGGCCACACTTAGCCCTTCTTGTTGCACAGCAAAAAGGGGTAAGGTCATTGTTCTATGGGGCTGAGCCTTTAACCAGAGAGGCACAGAGGGAATACCTGCTTTTATTTTCTTTTGCCTTTTCTTAGGACCGTGCAGCAAAAACATTTTTGCTTTATCTCAGACTGCCCCTTCAGCAAGTTTTCACACCGCTTATCTCCTCTTCAGATCTTCAGTGCCATGCCAGCCCAGGGAGCTCACCAAGGCCCCTGCACTGACCTGTTGAGGAAGTGCCCAATGCACCAGGAGCCACAGATGAAACCTACCTGGAATGCCTTCCTCACTGGCAGGCAATTTTGGAGAACCTCCAACTCACCCCCAAGCACCACGCCATGGCCTAGGAGCCGCCCAGGCCAGTGGCTTTCACCTACTTCCAAGGCAGCCTCAAAGCTCCCCAAAATCCCCCCAAGTCCGGAGCAGCAGGACACTGGGAGGACAACGCACTACGAGGTGCCAAACCGTTAATGAACTACACCAATTAATACTCCCCCGGCATCTCCTCTGATGGAGAGGTGTTTGAACCTTGGTGGTCTTGGCCCAGAGCCAGCCGAGGTGATTAAATCGCGCCTCCCTCCGCTCTCCCTTTGCAGTTCCAACTGCACGTGAAATTGCTCCTCACCTCCCGGTGCACCCAGCTGCGTCCTGGCCACCAGCACAGGGTTAAAAGCCACTGTCACAAGCCACAGCTCCAGGCCATGGGTCCCGAGCCCATCAGCTCAAACAGTCCCACATGTCCAGCGGAGTGGGATTGAGGAGGAGGAAAAGACAGACACTTCTGCTTTCTCCCCACTCTGAGTCCTCTTCCTTTCCTTCCTTTCACCCAAAATTTGCTGCTGTAGGCAGTGGAGCAGGTGTGGGGTCCCTGCTCTGCTTCCCAGGCTGGGGCAGCAAGATCTAGGTTCCCCAGGCAGGCAGAGATGCTGCTTCATTCCATGCAGAGGGACAGGCCTGGTGTCCCCTGCCACCATGTGCTCCCCTTGCAGCAAACAATGCAAAGCAAAAATTAATGCCATAGACCATTACAGCTTCACACCCTGTGAGGGCTACAGGACTCGAGGTCACTGGAGACACCCCAGGGTCACTTTGTCACCTAAGGTGGTGCTCTCCAGGCCAAATCCTCCCAGCAGCACCCACCAACATCCCTGAGATGCCAAACCTGGGTTGCACGTGGGCCCCAGATACCCAACATCCTAGAAAGGCTAGTCCCTGTCCCCCTTGGCTCTAGTTCTGCTCCTCTGTTCCCAGCAGGTACCAGACTCAGCACAGCCTGTGGTCACCCCAATTCAGGGGGACATGAGAACAGTCACGGTGCAGGGGGCTGTCCCTCCCTGCCCCCTGCTGACACAAGCTCCACTGTGGCACTAATCCCATATTAATATAATACGCTCACCACAGTTGAAGCAGCCGACGTAATGAAAACGCCCATCCACAAGGAGATAATTACATTACAAAACTATTTTAAATCAATGAGACCCAAGACAGATGGGACAGGGGGTGCTGGGGACAGGCTGCCATCACTCTGGATGTTATGCATGGCCCAGTCACCTCCAAGGGCTAGACTCCTTGGTTACGGAGGATAGGGATCCCCAAGCTTCCTGTGCCAGGAGCAGGGCAAACCAGGGATGAGTAATACTAAAGAAAAGTGAAATGTGGCCCAGGGGAGCACGGCCTCAGAGCTGGTGGGAGACTGTCAGTGTGGCTTTTAGTACCCCAACTCTCAAGGCAGACAGCAGCTCACTCCAAATTCACCAGCTCTCAGAGATAAGGGATGGCAGCTTTCATTTAAAACCACTTGGAAAACTCATCCCAGCTTGAGGGCACAACCCAGGAGGTGGAGTAGGAGCTGAGAAACAGCCACTTGGTTTGTAAAACAGCACTGACACTCACCGCTGTCTCCTGTGTGGAAAAGACCGAGCAGGGGCCGAGGAATCACAGAATGGTTTTGGTTGGAAAGAATGTTAAAGATCATCTTGTTCCAAGCCCCTGCCATGGACAGGGACACTTCCACTAGACCAGGTTGCTCAAAGCCTAGATGTGGGGATAAAAAAAGAGGCCATCCCTCGTCCCACCCCAACAGAAGAGGACTCAGGACCAAGCACAAAGTCACCACCTCTAGTGTGACGACACATCCAGCCTCAAAGAGAAACTCCTGCTGCAAAGGAAACAGCTTAAAGGAAAAACAGCTGGAAGGAAAAGGGGAAACCCTGGAATCAAAGGAACCCCTACAACACACATCCTCACACTCCCCTCCTCCTTTTGCGCCTTGTTCTCTCTCTCCTTTCCCTGGCCAGGTTTAATTTGACACCTTGAGCTTTGGTAACGAGGTGGGGAGAGAGGAGCCACAGCGGAATTCATTAGGCTGAGCACTGCAGGGCCCGCTCTCGGCGCGCTAATGACATCGGAGGATAGGGAAACGAGACAGCCGCCACGCAGGATGAAATAAACATGAGCACTGTCAGCACTGACAGCCAGAGGGACAAAATAAGGCAGGTAGAGACCTTTCCCCAGCCGAGCAATGCAAAGCGACAGCTTCCAAAGCCCCCTGCCCGCAGATCCCCTCTGCCCTCAGCCTGGGAAAGGGAAGGGCGGCTGAAAAGCAAAGCGGCGATTAAACCACCCTTCCCATGATTACACCACCCTTCCCCACGCAGTCACACTCTTTCAGCCCCTTTCCACAGCTGGAGGAACTGATGCCACCTCCTTCCAGACAGCCCGCCAGATCCCAAACTCCGTGCAGCTGGTTCCTGGGTGGGGGCTCTGGGGATGCTATCTATGCCTGGGGTACACCTCTCCCACCCCCAAACAGCACAGGGAAGGGGGAAGCAGGGTGAGACAAGTATTGCACAAATCCCCCCGGATTTAGTCACCACACCAGTGACCAAGGCAGAGAGGACCAAGCTCCATTTTGTCACGGGGTTGATGTGCAGGCACAAACGGTGCCCCTAGCTAGAGGAATCCATGGCTCTGGCACAGCTTCTGCCAACACTCACTGTCTTCCTGATTCTGGACACACACAGGCAGCCAGCAACACCTTACTTTGCTCACTTGCAAACCCTCATTCCAAGTCCATGAGCACTCATAGGTACATCATTCCTATGGAGACTGTAATGTTTAAAGGGCAGTATGCAAGCGGCAAAGGGAAGGAAAACTTCAGGATCTACCACAAAAATCTCTGTCCAGCTCAGGGCCCAGCAAAGCTCCCCTTCACAATTTGCTCTGTGCACCGCTTTTCCTGTCCATCAGCCGGCGCAACAACCAGTTCAGACTTTCCTGCAATGCCCCTGATGCTCTGCAAGGTGAAATACTTCTCAGTCCAACTGCAACACAAGCAAAGTTTTCTTTTCCTCCAAAACACTGACCTGCCCCATCCCTCTGCACTTCCCATGCACACCAACACATAGCACAAGAGCTTGATACCAGGTAGATCACTTGGGTTGACAGATGCTCTCTTCCCATCAGGAATCTGAATTTTCTGCTTGGGTTTGGGGGCAAGTTTTTCTGGCTGGGCAAAGTTTCCAGAAGGCTCTTTTGCAGCATTTTCACTCCAGTGCTTTTAGTGCTCCCGGTTGTTGGCTCTGCTCCCAGGACACAGCAGCATGCAGCAGGGAAGGGCACACGAGGGAAAAAAGGCAAAATTCTGGAAAACAAGAGCACCAAGTACCACTCCTGTATTGGCTATTGGCCTGTACCCAATCTGGATGAGTCACATGTACACACCTGACTCAGCTTCCCTACCCATTAAAATATCCAAATCCTCATCTGGCCCTTTTCTGCTCCTGTTCCAAGCCAAAGATGGCACTCACCCCCTGCTACATTTGCTGCATCCTCTCCACCCTGATTTTCACCCCAGAAAAGAACCCCCCACGTTGATGGGAATACAAGACCATCATATGGTTTAAATGACCCAGGGCTGTTTCCCAAAGTCCACTCAAAGGCCAGGAACACTTCCAGGCTCAGCCACTCAGCCTCTGCTCCATCCTCTGCTTTTATTCCCTCCCCCCAGCTCCCCCAAGCATTCCTTGAAAGCGAATGGCAATTGAGTTTGTAAGTCCCTATTCATCAAGGAAATTAATTCCTTATGCATAATTCATTTCTTTTGTCAACTTTTTTTTTTCCCCCAAATGCTCCCGAAAGCATGAGGAGTGGAAGCAGCAATAGGAGAATGGGAACACAAGAGGCTGAGGAGGGAAACAGCCTTGCTTAGAGCTGACCAGCACATCACTCCAACTTTCAGCTCACAAGGTGTCCCATGAGATGTCTGAGGAGGAGGAGGGAGGCCACCATGAAGTCTGAGCTACCAACAAGCTGTGAGTTTGCTGGTGGGATAAAGCCCTTGTGTGCTGGAAGTTTGTGCTGTGTCTGTGTAGCTGCCTGCATTTGGAGGTAGTCAGGGTGAGGATGGTCTCAGAGTAGTTGAGCAGCACCTTCAGTGATAACTGAGAGCCCAAAGAGTAGTCCAAGGCTAGCATGGAGCAGGGGAACCAGGGTGCCCAAAAGAGAAAAGATGGAGGGAGCTCTGACGGCATGAAATCACAGCATTCTGGTCCCTGCCTCAGCAGGGGTGGCAGCCTCTGCTCAGGCTTTCTGCCCTCTCACAGCAGGTTACGCCAGCCTTGTGCTGTGCTGGATGGACAGGTCCCTTCTCCAGGTCCAAAGGCAGCTCTCCAGCCTTCACCACACGTCTGGTCTGTAAGGAGGCATCCGCCCGTCTGGGTTATTTATGGAGGAGAGCTCTGGAGCCTTGTCAGAGCCCTGCTGACTGCAGAAGCACTGCAGATAGCTTTACCTTCTTGCAAGCACAAGTCTGGAAGGAGGCCTGCAGGTAACACTCACACCTTGCCAGCTCCTGAAAGCACAACTCAGGAAGATAAACCCAGTTGCAAGAGGAGAAGTTGGTTGGCGATGAGCCATGCCGGCCCTCAGAGAGGACTCTGAGCCCTCAGTTCCTCCAAGGGTCAGGATGGGCCCATGCCACCAGCAGCACTCCGTCTTTCATTTCCCTGCAGCTCGCAGCATGGCAGGAATGGAGCAACTCTCCCTGCCAGCTCCACCTTGCTCCTTCCCAAGGCGAGGAGATCCCGGCTCACTCCAGCATTGGCACAGCCCAGCTCAGACACGGGGACACCACTGCTGAAACTCAAGCTGGAAGTGCTGGGGCCATGTCCATGGCCGTAGTCCCAGCGGGATGGGGCACAGCAGTGGCTTGGCTTACAGGGCTCAGTTTACCGCTGACCTATCGACATTTACACTCGCACACGGCCAGCAAACCGCCCCCAGATACCTGACCAAAAAAGACCGTGGCACTTGGCCCGTGCTGCTAATCCCCAAACTTGAGGAGAAGTTCACACGCAGCGCTCACACCCACGTACCATCACTTCCCACCCGGCAAGCTGGGAAACCCCATATAAATAAAGCTTAATTGCTGCTACTCCGACACAGCACGCGCAGGCGAAACGCGTGGTAGCCGAACAAACAGCAAAGCCCCGGGATTTCCTGACTCCCCCGCAGACCAGACCCACCAGGCAATGTTCAGCTGAAGCCAACAGCACCACTGCCTGCCTTACCTGCACACCTGGCATCGCCCATGACTGAATGCCTCCCTCTGCTAGGGAGGGGAAGGCATTTTTACAGTGAAGCTGAATTTGCTTACTGCTTCTGTGCTCCTGACTCTTCGTGGCACTAGAGGAAAGGAGGAAATTAAACGATGTGCTGAGGTGCCGCTGCCATCTCTGACTCTTCACAGAGGGGACACAGCCCTGGCTGCATCCCACCCCAGTCCACGGAGCAAAAGGCAGTGGTTTGTGCTCTTCCCGGCACTACATTTGGACAGTAAGTAACACCACCTTGTCACGGGGGTACAGAGAGCGTTTGCAACGCCCCATTTAACTGCACTGTACTCCTATCCACAGGCTTCATCAGCATATTTCAGCGGCGCCTTGATGGATGAAGATAGATGGGAGAACATCATCCTTGGTGAAATCACTGTTTTATCAAGGTTAAACCATCCTCACACTGCACCACCTCCCTTTGTTGCTTCGTTTCCAATCACAAAATTAGTGGCAGACACAACGCGCGTTTGCAAGGACCTCATTCCTCACTCCCCAGTTCACCTCTTCCTTCTGTGGGATAAAAAGGGAGGGGAAACATGGGGAGACCTCTCCCACCTTCATGCCTAAGCCTTTCCAGTTCTGTGGGCTCTGAGTACCCAATGAAACCCAAAATCTACATGGATTTCATGAAGTTGCCTCTGCAGCATGGAGGGACGGTCAAAGCACAGCTACATCATCCATCAGCACTCTCCAACAGCTCCTGCCAGAGCCAAAGGACCACCAGCCCCTCTCCCTTCCCCTTGGCACACCACATCTGCTGTCACATTTCTGTGGAATGAGTGCTAAAACCACAGTGAGCAGAGGATGAGGAAGGAAAGAGGAGGCAGGTAGGCTTTTGGTAGAGCCAGATGGTCTCACGGTGAAGGTACCAGGGGATGCAGAAGGGCAGCAGCACAGTATCTTTATCACAAGATCATTATCTTTCCCCATTGTAAGCCAGGCTGAACGCGGGTCGGAAAGCCTGGGCAATTTGAGGAAAAGGGCACAAGAGCCAAGGAGGGAGGGGAAAGGTTTTTATCTCCAGGTCAGAAGTTCAACCCCAGCCCAGGTCAGCGGCGACAGAAAGCTGTTGCCTTCTGACACCTCTCCAGCAGCCAGCTGGGCAGAGTGATGGATGTCCCTGCAGCTCCCAGCCCCAGCACTCCACACGTCCACCTGGCAGGCTGGGCACATCTCCTTCCAGCTCCTCCCAAGAGCCGAGCCCTCCAGACTCAGGGGACATGGCCTGCAGCAGCTGTGCTGGGCCACCAGGCAGAGCCAGCTCACCTCTATACCCCAAGTACACTTCTGAACACTACCAAACCCTTTCCACGGATCCCTCTGCTGTGAAAGGCTTGTCCTCCTGCCCTGCTTTACTAAAAAGGAGAAACATGTGGTCTTGAGCGACATCCCCCGTGAATCACCTTGAGTCACTCCGTTTTTCCAAAATCACACATGGAATGCTTGCTGTGGAGAAGACCTTGTGCAGGGACAACAAGACCCCTACCCATCTTACACAAAATCATCTGATGTGGAGCCCTTAAAACAAGGCCTGTCCTGCTGGAAACCCTGGATTCACCAGCTCCCGAGCCACTCAGATTCATTTTAGAGACCTTCTGGGGCTGAGTCATCCCTGCCTGGAGGAGAGGCCCCAGTGGAGGACAGCACCTGTTACCCCTGCGGCCTCGAGCCAGGCACTCACTGGAGGAACATGATCCCAGTGGCTCGGGAATATATAAGGACAGACAACCAAGGTGGGCAGCGTGCAGCTTTCGAACAGTCCGCAGGATCCCTCTCCGTAGCCCTGGGCTTCTAAGTACCTTTTAAAAAATCTGTACCCCCTTTACAGCACTGTTTGGCTCTGCAGGGCGCTATTAAGTTACAAGAATATCTCTGGGCCCGGGGCCAGCTGCCGTGTTGTGTGGTCCCCATTAAATACAGATGGGTCAGACTGCCTCCTGCAGGGAGACCTGCTCCAGCAGTGGCTTTGCATCCCTGTCAGGAAAATGTCAGCCTTGGCAACTAGGCTTTCTATTTAGACCATCACTCATGGCCTACATGTTGCACAGGCTCTCTGCGCACCTTTCAACCAAGTCTCAGTGGTGTTTTGCACCAATGAAAAAAAAGGCGTGAGTGGGCTTGGAAGACCACTGGCTTTACAGTTGGGGAAACCGAGTCATGGGGCCAGCTCAGGCTCGTGAAGTGCTGCACTGACCAGCCCAATTGCTGCATAGCCTCCCCCCTTCCCCAGCTCCTCTCACCTCCTCTGGACCACATCCAGACACAGCCGGCTCGTGGGGATTGCCAGCCCTCCCCTCCTCCAGCAGGATCTCTCCTTTGCTCTTTCAGCAGCTGGGAAAAGCATGCCTGATATGCAGCTGAGCAGCCAAGTGACCCTGGCAGGCAGTGACCTGAGGGAAGGTCACTCACTGAGTGAGCTGATGCCCTTGGGAGGGTTGTGGATATGTGCACATACACAGACACCCACAAACTTTCCAGGAGAGGTGTCTGGTTTCACACCCCTGCTCCTTCAGGGCTGCTTCCTATGTCAACAGCATCCAGGATGGGGTGTGGGGCAAGCCTTGCCCTGGCTCCCCATCCCCTCTGCCTGCTCCTGCTGTCGCAGTCCCGGTGCAACAACTCTCCAGTTTGCACATACCATCACAACAGGACCGATGGAGAAGGAGCTCGGGATGTTTCTTCCAAGCTCAGCGTGCAGAGCTTGGCTCGCACTCCAAAGTGCTGCGGTTTATAGCCCTTATAAAAACATTTATATAGAAGCTGCCTGTTCTATGCATATAAGGCCAATGCCTTCAGACTTGGGCAGGCCCCAATGCCATATTCAGGCGCAGGGAATAACCCGGCTTCCCAGTGAGCCGAGCACATCCAAAGCTGGCTAGAAACCAGCCAGCATCACAGAAAGTCTCTCCAAGGGCTATATATGGATTCTGGAGTCCAGTCTGGTTTACCCTGGGAGAAGAGGGCAGGAGGGCTGTGCTGACCAGGGCTCCTGAGACACAGCTACAGGAAGCATGCTACCAGAAAATTAGAGAATGGGTTTACAGCAGTAAAAAGCAAAAGAAAAAGGTGCAGATTTCCTTCACTTTGCCCCATTCCAGCACAGCGAAGTAAATGAGAACATGGATTAAAGAGATGTTGCTTACACTAGATCCTCAAACAGAACAAAAGCAAGACTTTCTGCAGTATAAATATGTGACTAAACACCACAGCTCTCAGAGTACTGCAGCAGCAGGCATTTGTAACAGCCCAGATCCGGCTTAACACAAGGCATCCAGGTAGGAAAACAATCAGCGTTCAATCTTTCAGTTTTGCAATGATCATGAATTCATGCACAGCAGACAGGACCGGTTTCCTTTCACCCATCTCAAACTGTTTGCCTTCAAATCACCTTAGGTATCCCATTCAGGGCAGCAGAAACGTCATCTCTCAGTTGCTACTTCATATGCTACCACGAAGGAAATGCCTTCTTCCTCAGTTTCCCCAGGACCTAAACAAAGAGCTCACTCCCATGGCTATCCTGGCCTGGCACAGAACCACCCCCGTGGCAAACCTGCCCTCTCCTGCCAGTAACAACCAGTTTGTTACAGACCCGTGTAGCTTTCATTAAGAGCTCACGGATCATCCTTGTCCCAAACTTCTCCTCCAACCACGACCTGGGCTGTCCTCTGCCACAGCAGTGGCAGCACCTCAACCACAGGGCACTTGGGCATCTGTCGAAAGCAAGAAGGCTCTGTAAAGCTTTGCTGTCTCACAGGCACAGCCTCTTCCAAGACTCAGAGACATGTGGATTTTGGTTCCTGGATACAATAAAGAGAAATAAATTTGCTCTGGCACTGGGGGAGAATGATTTTCCCCAGTAGTAATGGAGGTGCTTTTCCTTACATATCTATCAGCTGAGTTGATGTCAAGGCAGAACATTAAATTAGCCAGCCTCTATTAATTACAGCACTCCTATAGCTCTTCCCATCTTCCAAGTGCTTTACAAACAGCATCAATTCCTACACATGTTATCTCCGTTCCAAAACCTCCCTGAGGAGCTGGCAAAGCCCCACAGCCTGGAGCAGCCTTGAAGCAAGCAGGCTCCCACCCAGCCCCATGGCCCTACCATTGAGATTCCCACCATGCCTTTGCTCCAGAACATTGTTTGGAGCTGGAGTGGGAGCCTGGATAATTTACGAGTCATCCAAAGGGCCAGGACTCGACAGAGAAGTCTGTCCCTGGCCAATCTCCCTCAGGCTGGGGCTTACTGCTGTCCTTCCATCTCTGAGGGCTGCTGGCACTCCAAGTTCAGCATCTCTGCCTTGCCTCTCTCCCCAGCTGGAGAATTTCTCCCACCATTAAAATTAACGAGGTGGGTTTGCAGAGACGAGCTGGCTACAGAGCCCCTCCTGCTCCTGGAGTTTGGGGTTGTTTTTAAATTAAGTTGCAGTCCTGTAAGTGCAAAGTTATACCAAGCATCATTTACTTTACTGCTGAGCAATGAGGAGCAGGGAGGGAAGCAGGGTGCTCCCCTCCAGGCATGCCGTAAAGTGCCCGGCGCACGCAGATGCTGCCTGCAGTTCTCCTGTGCTCCGGTCCGGCAGCACTCCCTGTGCCAAGAGCTACAGCCTGGAAAATGGCACTTGTGCTAAAGTGCCCGCATTAATCAAATCTTCATTCACACCAGCACAGAGAGAGAGAGAGGGAAAAAGGCAGAGAGAGATCCCACCGGCTCCCTGAGCCCAGCTTTCAGCCCAGCTGGGCCGGGAAGGAGCGCGCTCCAGTGCTTTGCCAGCCAGCAGCCTCTGCTCCACGCAACAGAGGTCACGACGGCAGAACAGAGCAGTGAAAGCCTCTGTGTCACAGCTTCCACAGACCTGAGTGTTCCCAAGGAAAAAGGAGGAATCACAACTTTCCAAACCAGACTTAGCAAGAGGGCAAAAAGGACCTACAGCAGAAAAGGACAGGGAACTCCCAGGAAAATCGCCAAGCCTTGACTTGGGAGACTGCAACTTTCTAAGGCGGATCCCATCCCTGGGACCGCTGATCCATCATCCACACTATGGACTGCTACGGAAACAAGCTTAGACATGGCAATCAAGACATTATGTGTTGGATCCCCAGAAGCAAGGAACCCAAGAGAGTGACCTCCAGACTTAGGGTTACCCTTAACATCATCCACATAAAGGGCAACCTCAGCCTCCTATCCATGATCATCAGGAGCAGAACAGATGGTAACCACATCAGCATCAACTTCATACTGGGAGACCCAACACCAGACTGGCCCCTCACACCCCAAATCAGCAGCAGAAGGGGTGGGCAGACACGCACAGAGTGACTCCTTATCTACCACTGGAACAGGAGCGTCCTTGATGGGTATTTTAACCCATTCTTAGACATCCATTGGAAAGTTGAGTCTACCACCTTCCCAGATGGATTTACACTTTCACACAACCTGAGTAAGTTACTAAGGAGAGCAAGGTTTTAGTCTGCCTGGGAGCCTAACTCTAACACACTCCCATCTAGGTGACTGTAAGATGAAGTCTTGTCCAAGGCTGAAGCTATGTGACACTGGAAATAAGTCAAATATAGATCACCCACACCCCAAATGAGTGCCCTACCAGCAAATCAGGGAAAAAGAGCATTGAACAGAAAGTACAGAAATGGGAAGGTGGAGAAGGGATTCCTCTCCTTCCACTTTAATAGCCCAATGCTACAAGGACAGGAAGAGCTCTTCAAAATCACATTGAGCCGGGCACTGCAGGATCATGACCTTCACCAGTTTTTTTCTCATTGGAGAGGAAATTAATACAACATGCTCCAGTTTCTTTCTGCCAGTCTTCTGCCTTTTCCTGTTCCCCACAGACCCTCCAGACAACCAGAGAAGACAAATCTAATGCTCAACAGAAGAGTCAGTTGGAGCATGACCCCACCAAAATCTTGCGAAAGCATCCAGACTTTAGGTCAGACCTGCCCTTCCCCTGCTCTGAAGAGATGTCAGGAACCAGTACTGCAGCCACCAGAAATGAGCCACGAATTTTCGCAGAACCCTGCCATGCTACGTGTGCCAGACACTCACGGTTACAGGATCCCTGCACAGGAAAGGGGAAGATGCCTTATGGATATGCTGAAACCTTGTCCTCCCAACACCAAGAGCTGGTTTCAATCCTCTTTCCCTGCACACAGGCAGCAGCAAGGCAGGCCAAGGTCTCCTCCAGGCTTCAGTTACAAAGCAGCCTGGCAGCCAGCTCCCAGAAACAGCAGCAGCCAGTGCTCAACTGCCTGTCCCCTCCAAAGCCATCACCTCCCAGCTCCATGACAAGCCAGCCAACACAGCCACAGGCTTCCCTGAGCAGGGTGCACCATGACACCTTGGCTCAGCACTCGAAAGTGAGAAGAGGGAGGAGAGTCTACCTGAACCCACTTTGCAGGCCGCCTTAAAAAGTTAACGCGGAAATCTTCCCAAAGAGTCTGGCTATAGGAGACACTGGTCTCCACTGAATCAAGATCTGTTATGTTGTAATATAATAGATGTAAATTAAAACAGAAAATCTATCATGCCTCTAATGCAGCCTGATAGCTGAGCGTGTGGATCCGTACAAGCAGAAGCACAGAGAGGAAGGGTGATATATGGCGAAGCTGGATGGAGGGTGAAAAGCGTGGCGAGACGAGCTGGAGAATGGCGCAGCCCGCTCTACGCTCCTCAGACCCAAGGGCAAGAGAGGAATAAATGTTGATTAGTGTTGATTTTGTCCGACGAACGCTTGTCGAGTGACAGTTGGACTAAGCTGCTCTGAAAGAGAAGCATTAATCTTGGTCTGGTTTAAGTAGAGTATATTAATTTGTGTCATTTTTACTAAGTCGTACTGAGAAAGGCTTCTTACTGCTTTGCATCTGACTGCTTTGGTGGTTTAGCCTACTTTATTTTTTTTCCTCCTTTTTTCCCTCCTTCTCCCTTTTAAACAGATATGGCGGCAGCAGCAACATATTCAAATAGCTCAGCAGGAGAGCGGGGGACCAAACGCTTCGCTCCTGGATTAAGAAAATAAACTCCCAGGGTGTTGGCATAGCAACAGCATTTCAGATGAACTGCTATATATTCCGTGATTAATAAATTAACATTTTTTTCATATGGTTGTTTCTCCTTTTCTTTCCCTCCTTCCGATGGCAGGAAGGAGGGGGTGGGCGAGCAGCGGACAGGGGAGGACAGCTGATGTCCCCATGAGCTGGGGACAGGGCTTTGCCCAAGCAGGGTGACAGGGTCTCCTTTCCTCTCCACGTGCCCAGCTGCAGAACAGAGCTTTCTACACCCTACAAAGGCACAGGAATACAAGAGGAATACAATGCCGCACGTGTTGGGGCCATGGAGAAATGGGCCTCGGGTGGATAGGGATGGAGACGGGGCACAGCCAAGGGACAGGGCACAGGCAGCCCCAGTGCTGTGACAGGATGGTTTCAACTCCCCTTTCAGGGCTCAACAGCCCATTCCTGCTCTCAGCTGGACTGAGAGTTTGACAAACAGGTTTATGCCCCTTGCTGGTGGATCAGCCTTTTTGCAGCCGCTTTCTCCTCTCCACTGCCCGCCTTCTTTTTTTCTTTTACTTACTTTTATGGAAAAGGGACTAGAGGGAGAAGCTAGCGAAAATACCATGAATTAAGAGCAAAAGACTGCAAAGTTCCCCAGAGCAAACTGCATGCGCAGAGTTAATTTTCCATGGCTGGAGCAGGTAACAAGAACTCCTGCACGTTTCTCAAGCCTTTCTGAACACAACCGGGCGATCCCACTCTCGTACGAACAAGAAACCCGAGCCTCCCTGAAGAGCACTGTTGAGTGACTGACCCAAATTCAAACACTTTCTTCCTCCTGCCAGCACTGGCAAAGTGACCAGTGCTGAACTGTAGCTGCCTTCGGGCCCTTGCTGTGTTGCACTGCTAAGAGCCTGAACACAGAAGGGACAAAACCAATAGTCGAGAATTCATTATAGACCCCTCCAGAAAGAAAACATCTGGGGATATGCTGAGCCAGGAGAGCCTTGCCAGGCTGGCAGGCTCCCATTGGGGTAAAGACAAGGGCGCTACATGCTCTGTTTTCAAACACGCATCCCAAGCACTGCATGGCATGGGATCAACATGATGAGAAGGTTTAGGCTTGGTCTATGTGCTCCTCCTGCTAAATTTCAGACGTTTGGGATTTTTTGATAAATCTTGCTGTAATCTACCTTTTGCAACTGCAAACATGCCCTGAACATTCCCACTGTCTGTGCTGCTCGCAGCCTCTTTGGCACTGCAGCAATCAACCACCCAAAGCTGCTTTGCTTCAGGCACCAACCAAAGTCGAAATGTTTCCTCTTCTTACCAAACTCCAAATTAGTCAAAGTTTTGTTAAAGCATGAAATCATTTTGACAAGGCTTGAGTTACATCCACCAGAGGCTGCACGTGCACATAGGCACAATGTAGGCACACACTATGCACACCTCTGTTTGAGAATGAAGATCCTGAAGAACCACCAGTATTTTTAAAAGCATTGCAGCTGTTCAAGACCCCAAGTCTGCTTTTCAAACCTGGCTGGGAATGCAACTTCTCAGCTTCTCCCAAGAACAAGACTTGGGCAATCCAGGAACGTTACCAAAGGGGTTTAAACACAAGCCAAACCCAGCAGCTCTGCGCTCGCTGCCCCGCACGCAGCTGCAGGCACGTGGCAGAAGAACAAGACAGCCCCAGCTACTATAAATGGGTAAAGCTCCTCCACCGCCAGCAGGAATGGCCCGGTTTAAGACCACTGCCAAACCCTCCCAGTATGTTCTGAGGTCTCAACACACCCCCCCCTTCACATTATCATCCCTCTGACCTCACAAAGCCCCCTCAGAAGCTGTGCCATTGCGCCAGATCCTTTCATGTTCTCTATGCCACAGTAGGGTACAGCGGGGTCTTCACCCCATGCCCTGAGGGCACCTTCTCACCCAGGAGACCTTTCTCTGCTGCCAGCAATCCTACAGACATGGAAACCTTTAAAATTGGAGCGCTGGGGAGAGGGAAGCAAGCACGGCCCAGCAGCACTCTCCTGCATTCATTACTGCTGCTGCTGGGGACAGCGGGTGGGCTGCGCTCCGTGTTCTCCCCTTAACGTTATCTTACACTCGGAAGCACAAAGGACTACTTAGAACAGCCTCGCTGGAGTAATGCTGTTTCTCAATGACTTTTCTTATGGATCCTGGAGGATAAGCCGTATCAAAGCATTTCCACAGCTGCATACAGAGAGTCAGGGTAACCTAAGCCTTTTATTTAAGCAACTGTAGCCTCTAGCCCAGCCTGGTAGTTTTTAGGGTGAATACAAAATCAAGCAAGCGCCTGTGGTTACATGGGATGCTTAGCACCAAACTTCAGAGGTGCCTTTGGCTATCGGCACAGTCTTCATCTAGTCCTGTTTGGAAACACATCTTAAGTTGCAACATGCGTATTAAACACACCAACAACTGATCTGCGAGTAAGGACTGAGTCCCACATCCCAAATACGCAGAGCCTTGGATTTGTCTACACACCTGAAGACAGGAACGTTCCTTATCCCCTCCCAAACACCATTCATGAGAGCTCACACGGAGTCACTGCAGCATCAACATCACCCGGTCCTTCACTAACGCCTTCCATCTAACCCAAGACATTTTTTAGAATAAATCAATCCATCAAAACACTGACTCCGAGTGTCAGCCCTTTCGCTCACGAGTAAAGGGCGAGACCCCATCAGGGAAAGTCCGCACACACGTCACAGCTCATTTTCCTGGGGCTGGATTGAGGGAGCCAGGGTCAGCATGGGGAAAAGGTGCACCTCCTGTTTTCCAAGGTGTATGGCCCAGGAGAGAGACAACAGAGCGCTGCCTGGTCATGAAGAATCAGTGCCATGACTTAGATGGCTTTTCCAACAGCCTAAAATGGTAGCAAAAAGATCCTGCTGGCCTGACCCTGTTATCCCAATGCATCTCTCCAGTGAAGAGTCTTGCCCACTCAGGGTACTACATCACACTGGTCCTTTAAATGATGAGTCCTTAAACTGGTCTGCTGGACCACATGGTTCTCAGCATCAAAGGTGAGATCCCCTCTTAAAAATGTACAACCAGCCAAGAATGGAAGGGGGAAACGCTCAAATAAATGCAATGACAAAAAAAAAAAAAAAAGAGAGAGAGAGAGAGAAAGAAAAAGAAAAAAAGAGAGATAGAAAAAATAAACCAACAGATCATCTTCCTGGGATCTGTCCACAGTCATCTGCACCAGGTTATTCTGCTTCCCTCAGTTTCCCCAGCTTAAAATGAACCCTGCCAGGAATCAGGGGCTCGACACAGAAGAGAAGGTATGTACAACAGTGCCAACCACACAGCATGCTGCAAAATATCTCCAGCCCCTCACAGCTTTTGCCCCCCACAGTATAATCCCCTGCAATTCTACTCAGACCCTGTTTCTGGCCCCATTTTTCAATTCATCCCTTGTCCATCCGGAATTTCACCGCCCAGTTCCTAGTCCAGGGGTAGGTCTGTTACTCATTCGTAATTCCTCACCATCTGATACCCACACTCCTCTGCAAGTTCATCCAGGAAGAAGTAAAGCAGTAATACTCGCTCCCTGACCTTGGCAAGAGGGGGTTTCTTTTTTTGGAAAAAATTCTTTCACCATCCCCCAAATCAAGAGGAAAGTCTGAGTTCAAACTCAGATAGAGAATCCCAAATAAAATACCAACTTCCCATCAGGCTACAGCTTTGTGCTTGCACAGATCCATGAACAGGCACTCAGAGAGAGACCCGCTCTCCATAACCTGCAGACAAGACCATGAGAGATATTCCTGTAAAAGGTCTTCTGCTGCTGTTACTCTTTTGTTTTCACAAAAGACCCCATGAAACTTTGGTGCTGTGCACAGAAACAGTATAAATAGGTAAAACACCATTCGTCCAGCGAGCTTCTACTCAATACGCTGTTGCTCATTAATTTATTTTCTTGGTTTCTCTTGATGCAGGTGTTTCCTACCACGTGTGAGCACCTGACCTGCCCTTGGAGAGTGGCTGCTGGTGGGTCTCCTGGTCTGCCATAGAAATTAATGAGGCTCCACCACAAAGGGAGAACTTCTCTTTGTAACTTCCTAGCTCCGATTCCATACATCTGGAGTTCTTGAAACCCCCTTTATTTCACCACTATCGTTGCATTAATAAGACGTCTGGAGACACATGCCCTACCCAGTTAGGAAAAGGAACTAAGATCTCTCCTGCTCTATCAAGTGTGGCCTCTGCAGCCCAGAAAGCCCACTGCTACCCCTTTTGCCAAACCACACTGCAAGTAACACATCTAATTTGCTCTCTGCTGTGCTCCTTAGGTCTTTTGCAACATTACTGATTTCCAAGAGCTTTCCTCCCACTGAATCTTTCCGGTTTGGATCGTGAGGGTAGTGTTTTGCAATTCATTCCTCACACATTCATGAAGTGTTGCTGTTTGCCACTAAAAAGTCACTTGCTGGGCTCTACCCCAAAGGCAGCCGCGTTGCGACGGTCGGGAGCTGATCGTACACATTCCCACACCGGGAGCCAGGGAGAGCCATGCACTCGTGTTTCTGCCTTACCCACACAACCCGCGTGCCACGCGGACAGGTTTCCGCAGAGAAGAATTTGGGGATGGAGGGAAGGAGGCAGACAATCCTGCCACGGGAGCCCAGCTCCCGATCAATAGGCCATCTGCAATAGGAGATCAATCGCTTCCATTTTGCGAGGTGTTAAGTGTGACGGGGATTGAATTAAAGCCAAGAACATAAGAGCAGCTATAAGTTATGCCTTTCTCCTTCCCTCCTTTTTTTGCCTTTTAAGAAACAAACCCATAAAATGGTACTTTTTCCCTTTCTTCTTTCCTGCCCCCTCCCTCTCCCCTCTAAGATTTTCAATTAGGTGAGTGGAAGGACGAATGGAGCAAATACATTTTGCTCGAGTTCTAAGTGCTTTTGAAACCCCCTGTCAAAGCATTTAGTAACGCAAGATTTAAGATGCCCAATTAATTTTTGCCCAACAAGGAGCCAAAAGTAGATGCAGGAGGAGGTTAAAAGCTAAGTGTTTAATTAATATTAAATTTATATGATTCTTTATCACCGAAAGCATTGTAAAATTGAAAAAGCAGTTAATTTTATGGTCACTGTGTATTCCTCTGCTTTGATCTTTGATCCGTGGAATGAAATTGCAGAGTGTAAAGATTCTCCTGCTTTATTATACCTGTCTCATGGCAGGAATGTTGGGCGAGGTGAGCTCATGCGAGCCTCAGCACAAACGAGGCAGGGTGGTACCCGGGCACAAACCCCCCCTGCTGCCTGGGGGTTGGGGGTGCAGAGTCTGCCATGGCCCCCCAAAGGGAACTTTGTGCCGTTTGGCCGAGGACGGCACGAAAACTCTTCCGTACGCCACCGCTGCCTCCCCCCTATCTGCCAGCGAGACAAAGAGCTATTATGCAGAACTGGAAAGAAAGGAAAAAAAAAAAGGGGGGTGAATAATTTCTGCAGGGGTTTTTATGTGGTTTTTTTTATATTTTTAAATCCCACTGGGAGCCTCATTATAATTTAGTTATTAGCAGGAGGAAAAGAAACCAAATAAGTAAAAGAAATTTAACATCTTTTAAAAAAGGTATTTTAAAGGGAGGAGAAAAATCAACGGGATGAAAGTTCTCCAAGCTTCAAAGCAGTTGCAAATTCTCGATTCAAATGTTTCAGGCAGCCCCATTGGCCATCAGCTGCTCTGGGGTCAGATTCCCATCACACATCCATCTGTGCTCCTGGATGGAACAGGAAGTGTCCCCCGGCACCACAGACACCCACACAGGCCAGACGGACACCTGGGATGGGAGCACGCCTCCACTCTGAGCAGGACCAGACAATCCCACTCCTCTCACCCAGCTCTCCACTTGGAAAGCCTTTGAAAGGCTATGCACATCTTTGCCTGTCCCTTCAGTTCAGCACCTCCTTCCAGAGAGAGGTACAGTGCACATATTCATATAATAAAGTGGGAGTTTTAATGGGAATTTAATCTTAGGGCAGGTACCTAACTCATACATGTGAAGTGGCACAAAGTAATGAAATAGTGCAGCTCTCAGGATACAGCTGGGAAAACTGGGAAGTCATTAAGGACGGACAAAAATTAGGCTTGGTATCATGAAATAAGATCTAATAATTGGCACTGCTTCATAAGCAATGGGAATTAATACCGTTAACCCGTTGCCCCCGTTGCTGTCAGACAAGGACAGTCACCTCCTCCCCACAAGAGGCTTCAGCACAGCAGCAACACAAATTGCCCCAGGTCATGCGGCAGAGATGGAGCAGAGCCTTGAAATAAAACCAGGTTTCACCTCTCCCATGGAATGCAAGAAGAAGGCTCCTTTTCTGCTAAGCAGAAGAGATGTCAGACACACAATGATGTAGTCTGCAACCTCAGGGAGTCTGAAACAGGATGGATAACAACCACCCTGCTGTCGTCTCTGCTCCCATCCATGACACGGGAAGCATGAGACACAGATTTGTGTTTTTCACATGCCTGCTGGACAGGCCCCGTAATCCAGTTCTCAGAATTGCCACCAAATCACACCCCCCAGCTGGCACGTCGCCAAGACCATATCCAGCTTCGGTTTTTGTTAAGGTTCCAACTACCTACAGCCCACCCAAGACTGAACATCAGATTT
Organism: Atrichornis clamosus; assembly: GCA_013400975.1. Classification (NCBI taxonomy): domain Eukaryota; kingdom Metazoa; phylum Chordata; class Aves; order Passeriformes; family Menuridae; genus Atrichornis; species Atrichornis clamosus. The sequence goes on from WBMZ01015809.1 coordinate 21,566, forward strand.
CCAAACACTCAGCCCTGGCCTTAAACCAGGCAACCAGTTTTCAAAGCTTGCACAAAGCACAACAGACAAAATCACCTGAGAAGTATCTGCACGGCCCGCAGGGAGGTTTCTACAGACAGACTTCTCTCTCCACTCATCAGGGAAGAAAAAACAAGGAGCACACCTCCTGCTAAGGTTCACATCTAAGGTGGTGCTTTCAGGACCTGCTTGACACAAGTCCTGCAGAACCTGCGGGTCTCTCCCATGGACCAGCAGTCATGTATGCTCAAGCACAGCTGTGTAGCTGTCTCAGGAGGAGTCGTCATTAAATGAGATGTTCAGGGGACACATACAGCACATGAGATCTGATGATACTCTGACAACTCCTCTGCCTCCTCCCAAGAAGTGAAGAACCACAGCTCTGGCCGTCCACAGCGCAACCTCCCCGCGCAGACAGACCGACCGTATTTTATACGTATGCGTGCAGATATCGACAGATGGAGAGAGAAAATTACTGTGCCCATAAATTGAAGCTTTGGTCACGTCAGTTCAAGAAGCAGAATAGAAAATTTAGAGCCAAGAAACCAGCTTGTGTCAGTCAGGCTGACGAGCGCAGGCGCCAAAAAACACACCCCTTAGCATGGGGAAGAGAGACGCAAGCACCCGCACGCACGCAGAGACCCCGCTCCTCTTCATCTATTCTCAGCAACTGTTTGTCTGAGGCCACATGCAACTGGATTTGTCAAGCCCCCTTTTAACAACTTCTTGTCACAGTCCATTACCAAATTGCATATAGTTATATATTCCACTAATTAGGCTTCTAAAATATCATTAACATGTCTCTTGATCATTAGCATAACGTATGAGGCGTCCTCGTTAGGCACGACTCGAGTTTGTTAATGCGGTAATGAAAGGCACGGGGCTGGTACTGCAGGAGCCGTGCAGAGATAGAAGGCTGGGAACATCAAAAGCATCAGTGCCAGGCTTAAAAAAAATAACAACAAGATCAGCAAGAGGCAGGGGCAGAAGCCAATTGCTGGGAAACCAGGATGATGTGGAAGGTGAAACAAGCATCTCCAGGCAGGCAGATACTTCACATACACCACGAATCTTTCTCAGACTAAAATAACATTCCCATGATCTGGATACAGCACAGGTACAGGGATGAGTCAGTATCGCAGACCTGAACCATTACCATCAGGATCAGGGTAAAATGGGAGCAACGGCCAGGGTCCGTGGGAGCCCCATGGCACAGATTTGCAGTCCCAGCTGAACTCTTTCTGCCTGTCTGTCTGATTCCGGGACACCCCTCACACCTATTCAGGCCAGCCCTGCTCCACACAAAGACACACTGCACCCAAACCCCAGTGCAAGACATGCACATTCCTCCCGCCTGAAACCCACACTGAGCGTTCTCTCCCCAGCCCCAAGACAAAACTGGTCCCAGGCAACGCCAGGCACCAGCCTCACCCCACCAGCTCAGACTGTGCAACACTGAGCAACCACCCCAGCTAAGCTGAGGACGGAAAACCACCACCCACCAGGCATTACACAGCAGGAGATCAAGGGAGTTGGAGACGGCAGCCTAGGGTGGTACAGTGGCGCAGCACCTCGGTCAGGAACATAGAAGAAAGGCCTGAGAGGTCTCTGGTACCCAAATGTGATCCCCAGACAGTAATATTTGCATAGGTGCTCCAATGCATCCAGGGGTAAAGATGTGAATTAACAGGCAAAGGTTTGACCAGGACAGATGCTTCCAGGCCCAAGCCAGCTCATGTATCAGTGGTTACCACCGTTGCTATAAATAAGCAGGGGCTTCTTTTTTTTTTTCCTTTGAGCGAATAACTCAATAAGTCACCGCATGAAAGATATTGTAAATAGCTCCAGCAGAGTGCAAGTCAGGGCTGCTTCCAATTAGCTTTCACTTACGCTCCCCCCGCCTGCGCCAAGTTTGCAGAGTTTGTTCCCAACACACTGCTTGCTCGCTGTCTGGGGAGAGGTGGGGAGCAAACCCCACTGCAATCCGGACCACTGCTCCTCCATGGTAGAAATGATCTTTTCATTAAAGCTGCAAAGACGCTGAAGCAAGTGAAAACAGCCCGCATATGCATTTATCTTTGTCCAGATGTTAATGCAAAGGTGGTGGGGGGGAGGAAACAACCAAAAGCTTTTCTTCAGCTGCTGAGAGCAAACACCACCACCACCGCAGCAACAGCTTGGAAATGGGAAGCAACACACAACTTTCATTAGAACAAAGACATAAACCAAACTCGGCAAAGGCAGCCTGGGGGCTTTTACGCACTCATCTGCAGAGACCCCCACGGGTCCCTAAGGAACGGGTAGGACGCATGCTCGTGGGCAACACCGCTGCCAAAACAACAGGGGGAAGATGGATGATTTCGTGAGTCTTCATCAAAAAATTCCTCTTCCATGAGATAAAGGCTGTGTTAAGACTCTTTCCAAGTTTTTACTCATTCATACGCACAACCTTTGTGTCCCGCACATGCGCGCGCCTTCACGCAGCAGCTGGTCTCGATATCAGAGGAGCATCACAGCCAGGAAACTATCACCATGAAGACAAAATACAGGGCAGGAGAGTGCAGGATGGCAGCCTACAGGAACAGGAATCCTGGGGAAGGGGATTAATTCCCCACCACCTCTGTCTGGGAACAGTTCTGGGAAAGTCACAGGGTGCCCGTGCCTCATCTTTTGCCATCAGTGGGGTGTTAGAGGTGCCTAAGCTGTGCTGGGAGATTGAGGGACACCAGGGAACCATGACTTGCTCATCTCATTATCATTTCAGCCAAATGTCCCTTCTTCAGTCACCACACAACTGGGAACCACCCGCATCCAGGCTTTTGCAAGGAGGCCAGCAACACCCCAGAGCAGGACCAGGAGGTCTCCCTACACAAGCAGATGTATTTGTTTGCTCTCAGGCAGACTCCCTGCCCTGCCACCCCAAACATAACACTGCACTGAAATATGGACACTGGAAAGCATCCACTGTTTTGGGGAGAGGGGGTTAGGGCAGGCAGCACAGCACAAACTGCTTTTTTTGGCTTCCTGCCTTTGAGCCAAAAGCAACAATCACAAAAAAGAAAAACCACTAACATTTGATAAAGCTTTTCAATTTGAAAGGGGTCAGGAAAAAGTTCCAGGAAAGGGAAGAGAAACAACCTTCTTTAAAACCCTTTAATGTGGTGAGAATCAGCTCTCACAGGTTACAGGTTTCTATTTTTCCCTCTAGTTTTTCAACCATCTTTACCCCCTCTCCATGATCTATCTTCCCACTCCCTCCCACACTCCCAAATAGCAGCAGCACTCCATTATAATGGCCAGGGAGGAACCTCTCCCCTCCCTGTGCAGGAGGGCGCTGGGTTGACCTCTCCACATCTGGACATGCCTGAAATCTCCGGCTTTCAAGGGCAAACGCCAGCAGTGCAGTGACCTTCCTGGAAGCGTGGTACTCTAACCTCCCTTCTCTGACCCACCCATCCCCTGTCCCTCTGCTGAACTCCATCCCAGCCACACTGGGAACATGGCACTGTTTCACAAGGGGTGCAGCTCCTCCAGAGAGGCCTTGCCTTGATAGCTCCCACAGGCCCCAATCCAGGGTGTATTTACTCAGGAGGTTGAAGGGGGGTCAGGGAGAAGAGGATCCAGACTACAATCCAGCCACATTTAAATAACTAAAGCAAACAGCCTCAACAGCAACAAATGCATTCAAATCCCAGGCCCGTTTCACTTGCCATCCGCTGGAGAGCACTTGCCACTGCAGACTGTCTCTACCAGCACATCCTCTGTGCAACCAGCCAGGAGGGGTCATGGACCCATCAGCATCTCTGCTGGAGCACTGGAAAAGCCTTGGTGACTCTTCTTCCTTCTCATGCTGCACGAGTCCACTAGATCTCACCAGACTGTTGAGCAAAGCACTGCCTGACCAATGTCCCTTGGCTTTCCCTGGATAGTTCAGCGTGACCTACTCCATGCTCTGCCTTCTCCAAACCACGCACAGGCCAAACCAGATGGTCACTGATACCACGTCACAGTCCCTACCCATGGAGATCCAAGTGCTCCCATCCCTAGGTGCATCAGCTTTCCCACAACACACCCAGCCATGTTTCTCCCTGGGAGCTGCCTGTCCCAAAACACCAACAATTTTAACATATTGTTAGAAGACCACAGTGAAGCTCCTGAGGAACAGGAGGTCTCATCCCGACAGGACCCCCAACCAACCCCCGCACCCACTTGGCATGGTTTTTCCTGACATTCTCCCACCCAGACCACAGCTGCTGAAGGCAACCTGGAGCTCCCCACATTTTGGGACCGTCTCAGCTGGAAAGAGCACAGCAAAGTTTAACTAACGCCCAAGACACAAACTGTGACTGGGGCAGGCACCACACCAACAAACAGAAAGGCTCACACCAGTGGCGTCACTTGCTCCCAACCAGAGGAACAGGCAGAGCTCTTCTTCACAGGACACAAACAGCTTTTCCCGGATACATCCCCACCACCAAACCCTACTTTTCAAGCCCCCCAGCAACAAAACTACTCATTTTTTTCCCTCCTTGCTGGGCAAGCGTGGAGATCCTATCTTCATCCCCAGCCACACTGGGGGGGATCACATCGATAAAGCCTCACATGCACAGCGGGATGTGAGCTGCCCTGCTGCCCGCAATCAACTCTGCTTGTTTATTTTTATTTGAGCAAAACTTTAGCTAGGCTGGGCTGGAAGAAGGTTGGGAGGGGGACAAACCCTCGGAAAGCTGGGCTGTGCGTTGGTCTCCAACGGGACTGAAACTGGGGATGGGAGGAGGGGCCAGCTCTCCTTTCCAAAGGAGCTTTCAATAGGAAACAGATGTTGAGGGCCCAATGACCAAAAGCAGGGTCTGCAGCGGGCTTCCCTGGCTACACGCTCCCAACAGAATCCATTTTAATTAAAATATTTTAGCTCAGGCACGAGGCGAGGGGCAGGGGGAGCAGGAAAAAGTCTGGGGGTGATGTCCTTGTTGCCTCTGGGCAGACAGCAGCATTTGTGGAAGGCTGGAGGGGGTGCCAGGGTGCAGGGTTGTGTCAGAGACCCCATCCTGTACCCCCAGCCCAAGCTCCCTCCCTGCAGCAGGCCTTGACATAAATTCTGCTGACCTTGAGTGAAAAATTGCCTCGTTTTGGTACCAAAAAAATAACATTACATCATGTAGCTGTGTCAGGTTCTATCAATGCCCCCTTCCCGCCCACCCCCAAAGTGAGGGGGATGTAACCCAACACTATGAAAACACCAGCTTGGAGAAGAAAAGGGGCCTTTGTCATGGACCATCAGCTTCCCGCTCCTGCCTAGAGGTGAAGAAAGATCTCCAAAAATGTTCGTCTGGGAGGTACAGGCTCCAGACAAGTCACCCCCACAGCCCTGTTTCTTCTCCACCCCCACCTTCAAAACTCCTGTTTCTCCCTTACTTATCTCTGCCATTACTAGGATCCAAAACAAAATGAAACAAAAACAAAAAAAACTAAAAAACAAAACAAAACAAGACCTGAATAGAAGGAAGTCTGAAAGCTCAGCCATTGGATCATTAAAGCCTGGATGAGTCAATTGTGTCCTCCAGGTGAGGAGCCATGCTGGCTTTCTTCCCAAGGGTACCCAACCCCCTAGCAGGAGGGGATGTGGAGCAGAGAACATGCAGACATCCCCACCCAGCTCCAGCAAGGAGAAACGGGGAGGCCAGGACCTGAACGGTGAGGAGGGATGCTGACAGGGGCTCTGCCAAGCCATGGACACCCAAGCAAGCCTGAGGAAGAGAGTGTCTGCCCATCCCACAGGAAAAGCTGATGTAGGATATCAGGGCCCACAGGATCTAATAACCAGCACCAGGCTCCTCGAGACTCCGAGCTCAGCAGGGCTAGGCAAAGGCTGCAGGGCTCGCCTGCAGCACTCAGGGAGTGTTGTGCTGGGTGGATGGGAGGCAGGCTGTGCCACTCGCCCTACAGCAAGGGAACAGGCCCTAACCCATTTGATTTCCTCAGGAACTGCAGGAGCCTGAGGCAAGTGGGAATTAAGGGGGTGCAAATGGAGCCCCGCTGGACCAGGCACGCTGCAGGGTTGTGGGTTGCTTTTTGCCTTCCTGCTGGGATCATGCTTTTCTCTGCCAAAAGACAGGGACACAGGGGCACGCACCCCAGCCAGGCGTGCCTTGCTCAAACCCTGCTCTCCAGCAGCACTCCAGCTCTTGGAGCAAACCCACGGCAGAGGAAAAGGAGCTGCTGTTGTCTGTGGGCAGCAGCACCAGGCCATGCGCAGGTCGAGGGGAGAGGGAGGAGAACACCCAGCTTGCCCCAGGCCCTCAGCTCTCCAATGTATTTTCTCATTAACGTGTAATACGGTTTTATTGTCTCAAACAATGTCTGTTTTCGATCAGTTCCTTTATCCCAGACGCTGCCGCGCGCAGAGCCCTAAGAGGCCAGATGGTTCATGTTGCAGGAGTCTTCCCGCTCTTCCCCACCCGCTCCCTAATTCCTTACAAATTCCTGGAATGCCTGCGCCCCCGAAAACCAGCCCAGGGCAGAGGCAGGCACCAGCCCTGGGACCAGGGGCTGGTGGCTCTCCCGGCCACCCCCTTCCCCACCGGCAGCTCCCCAGCAACGAATGGCAGCTCCCGCCTGTCGTCTCCTCCATGGGGTCGCGGGGGAGCATTTTCCACCCGAAACATGAGATCTGTGGGGCTCTGCTGAGGCAGGGATGCACAGACCCCAAAATCCCAATCCCAGACCTGAAGAGCCAGCCAGCAGCAGGGCTGCAGGCGGTGGGGAGGACGCCTGCCCATAATCCCCACCACACGCCCAAGGCCACTGGGCTCCTGCCACACCACTCTCAGCTCCAGCTTTCACCCACGCCTCCCGCCAGTAATCCCCATGCTGGCAGCTGGACACAGAGGTTCACTGAGTCCTTCCCAAAATCCGAGGGCCTACCCAAACACTGGCCAAATTAAAGGGAAGGTTTCTGCTAACTACAAGTAGCTACCCCCCAGCCCTGTGCTGGAAGTTTGGCTGGTGGCTCCAGCCCACCCCAAAAGATCTCTTGGAGGTCTGGCAAGGCTCATGCTCCTCCTGTTATCCTTCCAGCACCCTTGCAACCACCTTCCTTGGAGAATGAGGAAGGAAGCCCACCAGCCCTGGGAAGGAGTCCTGCTGAGCACAACCCAGCAGGGGAAAAATAAAGGATGCTGAAAGCGATCACTCAGTGGGGAAGAAGGCCAGGAAACTAGTGTTCACACTTTTAGCACCATGAGAGCACAGATAATCTCATCTGGGAAAAAACAGAGTCTGGTGGAAAAGATGGCACCTTCTCCAAAGCGCTCCAGTACCACAGGGCATGGTGAGGCCACAGGTCATGCATCCACTGCAGGATCCCACAGTCTCTCTGACCCTGCAGACCTTGTCCTGTCTCCAAGGAGCTACACGAGCTGCATTCTCCTCCATTCCCACTCCACAGCAGCCACTGCCCAAGAAAAGTTCCACTGAGGAATGACCAGAGGGGACCCCTAGCCTGCAGCTCCATGGGGCTGGCAGCCGCTCTCCATGGTTTGGCTGCCAAAATGCTGTGCGGGCTCCTCAGAGACCTGACAAGCAGACATGTATCTGCTCCCAATTCAACTGAATTTTCATGAGGATGGCACAAGACAGCCCTACTGCCAAGTTTCCACAGCTCTTTCAGAGAAGGGGTGTCAGAGCCCAAAAGACACCTCCAAAAATCTCACTCACACAGCAAGAAGGATGCCTTCTTTTCCCACCACTTTTTTCCCTGAGCCACTCGGCACACTTCAGCAAGCCCTATGCCAAGCCTGCCTCCACCCAGAGGAATGCCAGGGCACACACTTAAAGTCCTGCCAAGTCCTGAGTGTTGAGGAAAAAAACGAAGGGGGTGGGCGGTTTACAGCAGGTAGATTTATACCTGTATGATCATGTCATCTCCTCCAACACCCATCCTACACCTTGTCCACGAGCTCTGAGATGGAAGAAGCTGTTATTGCCATGTCATGGTTAGATGCTCAAGAAGAAAAGCACCAGAAGCTAAAGGGGTCTCAGATATTTGATTTTAACCTAAGTGTATAGTCCATGTGTGTAAGAAAACCTGCCACAGGCCAGAACTCAGGAGTGCAGGATATCCTCAGCCCCCTGGCCTGAAATAGCCAGGAAGGAGACAAGTAGAGGATGTGCCCTTGGGACAGTGGAACAAGAGGGCTGGAAGTAAGTGACGGCAGGAGGAATCCATGCACTGTGGTGATTTTGCACTCCATAGCAGAGAAAATATCACCTGCCACCTTTTGGCATTCCCAGAGTTCAACTTTGGCTCCATCCAGCAAGAAAAAACACAGCAGGAAAGAGCAAGCGAGCTGAAACCTGATCCCCTGAAAGGCCGGACTCGGTGTCTGGCTTTTCTTACCGGCTCGGCCGACCTGTACGTGCCAGCCTGGGAAGGCGTAATGGTTCCACCGACAGAACTTCATTAACTTTTTATACACTCGGCCGCTAATTTATAATCATTAGCGGACAAACAGCCAACAATTACACAAGCAGCACGTTAAGGAGACAGGGAGAGAGCTTGAAGCAGCAGTGATGGAAACGTGCTCATGGTCGAGAGGGAGCTGGAGCCAGGATGGCGTGTCCACATCCCAGGGCTGGCATGTGGCGGGGCAATCTCTACCAAGACTTTCAGGCACTCCATTTCCTCCGCTGTAATTAAGGCATCAGGCAGCAGAAAAGGAAAAGGTGCAGGTGACCACAGCGTAGGGGGAGGGGGGGGGACTCTCACAAGTCCTCTCATTTTCAAATAAAGGGAGACGGGAAGAGGAGGAGCATGCATATTCCATGTTTCTAATTCCTGGCAAAGGCAAGGTGCCCACTTGCAGAAGAATGCAAAACTGTACACAGAAACAGCACTAAATTAATCCTGATTCAATGAAATCTTCAAACACAGATCATGAAACCCCAGTGCCCTTCTGCGCACCAGCTCCCCTCCTGCTGGAGGCAGCTCTGTGTGGGAGGCAGGACATGGTGTTGTAATGCACAGCACTGGCACCTGTGCTGAGCAACGCCTGCAAGTACCCAAATCCTGGGGATGCATCTACCTTGAGGATGGAGATGTGAAGGAGGGAAAAGGTTTCAAAGACCTCTGGGATGAGTGGTGTCTGTTTCCCTGAAGAAAACTCAAAACCAACTCCACCAGTGCTCCTCTCCTGCCTGATATCCCAGCCAGTCCCTGCCAGAAAACCCTTGCTGCACAAGGCAAGACTGCAGGCAGAGGACAACGGGCAGGCTCCCTCCTCTGCAACAACCCGAGCTGCTTTAATCGATCAAAGAGCCGTAAGATCTGCAGATTCAGATGTCCCTGCTGCACAGGCAGGCCAGCAAGGAAGCAGAGTGACCTGACCAGCATTACTCGACAGCACGGCATGCCCAGAAACCAAACCTACACCTCTTTTGGCTCCCGCACAAGGGCTGAGCCGCTCTCCTGCCCCACACCAGGCAGCCCAGCCAGTCCTTTTTTGAGACGTAGGCTTCCTGCTAAACAGGTCTAATGAACGCTGCGTGCACCTTGCAAATCCTCTCCTCTGGCATCTCCGAGCAGCCAGCGCAGCTCAGCAATCTGATCACGAGAGGAAAAAACTCCTTCCCAAAACTCCACGCAGCAGCGGGGAAAGAGCAGCACCCGGTACGGAAGGCCAAGGAAGGGGGTGGCTGGCTGGGAGCCACCCAGCTCCCCTCTGAAGCCAGGGGAGGCTGCAGCGAGCTGCACAGGACCTGCCGTGCCTTGCAAGCCGTGGCTTGCCAAGCACGCCGAGGGCAGGTAGGCAGAGCCCCGCGCTCCGAGCACGCAATCCCGGGCATGCTCGCAGCTGGAAGAAGCCGTGGCAGCCCACCAGCTCCACCCGCTCCCCCTCCTGCTCCCCGCGGCAGAGGCGTGTGGAAAGGCTCACAAGCTGCTTTGGCTCACAGCGGGACCTTTCCCCTTCCACCCTTGCACTTGCAAAAAGAAAAGTGCAGATCTAACACATGCTGAGGCTTATCACATCAAGAGAGCGAAGTGTTCAGGCCAGCAGAATGAATGCGTCTGAGATTAATGGGGACTAAAACCAAATTTCTCATGTGACAAGTTTCCTTCCCTCTACAGCAGCTTCATAACCATTCAGCATCCACACAGAAAAAAATACAAAATCTTTCCACCTAGAAGTTCAATTCTGGGGATCAAGCAGTAAATCTAATTTAGATGCAAATTTGTACCACTCATCCTGCCTGGGATCTACCACTGCTGCAGGATCACAGCCTTTTCAGAAAGCTCCTACCTGATCCACTAAAAATCAGAGCATGTTGTTGAGATTATTTCCCTGTGGCTGTCCAATATCCATGGTTTCATGGATAAAACTCTCCGTCTAAGAAAACCGGTGGGGGGGAAAAACTACATGTGAGAAGCCATCACACAGTCCATGTGGGGTAACAACCACACATGGAATGGCGGGATATGCAGAGAGAAGTGGAAGCTGTTCCAGCAAATTTCTCTTGGGCATTCCTGCCTTTGAGTAACTTTCCAACAGAATTGCCCAAATACTTGTTCTTTCAGGACTTCTTTTTTTTTTTTAACAGCATCACTTGAGAGCTGGATTTGTCATTAAGGTATTTGTAATTTAAAACTGAAGTAAAATTTCAGAGAAATACTTCTAATAAAGAAGGCAAAAGCTTAATTTCAAATACATAAATATGAGACGTTTCCATCTTTTTTATACTTCTCAAAAGCAAAGCAAGAGACTCTTCTTTACTGAAACATGTTGGGAAATTGAGCTGCACAAATTTGTACAACATTTCTGTCAACCCAGATACACATTATTATTTCTTTTCCTCCTTGAGACCTTTTAATTTGGAGGGGGGCAGGGAAAGACCACATCTTGCCTAAAGACACAAAGATGCCAGTGCCTCTCAAGCCCAAAACTGACAACTGGTCCATACCACATCCCACAGGGATACAGTGTGGCATCTGCAGCAGGCAAGAGAGCATCTCCCATTGGATCTGGGTCAGCAACTAGTCTGGGGGTTCAGCAGCAGCTCCAGGGGCAGGATGCAGGCACCAAACCTTCCAGGGGAATTAGTAACTGCCCTTAGGAGCCCTCTGCCTTGCCCACAACATCCAGGTCACAGGGAAACAGAGGGAGGGCAGGAAATCCTTACCATGGGGTAGCACTGGGCTGGTAGGAAGTGTCAGCACCTGGGCAGCCTTGCCACACAGGGAATTAAAAGCAGCCACACTCCAAATGCAATAGGGAAGTGTTTCTACAGCCACCTACTAAGTTCAGGTAGGCTCACAAGCAAAAAACCCCAATGTTTTCTGGGAGAAATGCAGAGATATCTGGGCTCATCCAGCCTAGAGATGCCTGCACAGGGTGGGAGGCGAGCACAGCAGCAGCCAAAGCTCATGGAGTAGGACCCTTACTACCAAAAGTGAGGAGGGGACAGCCTTTTAAAGTAAGGACATGGAGAGCTGGGCAAAGGGAGCCTGACAGCATCCTTTGCATCACTGAATGATCAGCAGCATTGTGCTGTGCCTGGGAAGCTCTCCTGGAGGGACCTTTGCACACATCCAGGGCTGTTCCCCTCCCTGCACACTCAGGAACGCTCCTCTCCAGCTTTGGGCACTCCATTATCCAAAGACTCCATCAAACGAGGCAAGACCAGCAGCAGAACGACTTGATGCCTCCCTGCCAAGGGGCCAGTCCCATCAACCTCTGGCTTGGAGCCACTGGAAGGGAAAAGGGGGTGGGGGGCTGGCAGAGAGCACCTCCCTGCCCCAGCCAGCCCCACACAAACTTCATCCAAAGCCTTCCCTGGGGATGAGGGGCTGCAGAGCCAGTACTGCTGTGTGCAGCCCCCCTCCCCCCCGGCCCCTTCCCCTCTCCCTAAACCCGCTCTCAGGCCCGTCCTACTGAACAATCTCGCCGCGGGCTGCTTTTGTAAGCCTCCAGCCCCAAAAGAAAAATGATGGGTTTGAACTCTTAACCCCGCCCCAGAAAAAGGCTGGAATTAAAAGGGGTTTATGACTAAGTATGCAGATGGGAATACTGTAATAACAACAGGCAAAATGTTTGCCTAGCAGTTCTGGGCTGGTTTCGGAGGGAGGGAGGGAGGGAGAGTGGGACGGGGCGGCTTCTGGCCGGAGGATGACGGCACAGAGAAAGAATTTGGCGGCTGGGAGGGAAGGGAGGTTGCTGATAAATGCTGGGGCAGAGGCGAGGAGGGGGGCCAGGACCCGAGCGCCGCATGGCTGGCACTTCAGGGAGGCTGGCTGCGCGCTGCGGGGTCCTGGCCGGCTGACAAAGGCACGACCGCCGAGGAGAGCAGGGAAGGGGGACAAGGCAGGAGAGCTCAGCTCGGGGCTGGCTCAGCACCGATCACACGCCTTGTGGGACGCTGGTGCACTCAACGAGGCTGGGATGCAGAATGGGGAATGTGTCAAGGCAGCAGTAGTGCTTCCCTGCAATACCCCAAACCTCTTCTGATGGGGGTACCCATGCACACAGACTCCTGACAAAGTGGGAGCACACAATCTCCAACAAGTGGATGATTTTTACCAGCACTGGGACTCTAGCTCTACTGCAAAGGTGATAAAATCTCAGTGCCTAAGTCACCTAGTAGGGCATTTTCAGGACATCACCTTCCCCTTACAGCACCAGGCTAGGGGAGACCTAAACCTCAGCCACCATCCTAGAGGAGTGCACCCCACCACTGGCATAACCTTACTGCAAAGGGGGAGAGCACTGCTTGCCCTGCCTCCAATCCTGCACAAGTCTGCTTCCACTCCTCTGTCACCCAGAGACATTCAGGACTCTTTTCTCTGTGAGGGAACAGTCAAGTGAGGCACCTCAATGACTGCCTGCCACACAAGGAGTTCCTGGACACGGCTCAGGAGAGCCCAGAAACACCTCCCCTCCACTGTCCAGGTCAGGCTGCCCGTTGGCACACAGTCCACAAGAGAGGTTTGCTCCATAGCTCAGTGGGGCTGTGACTCCCTGATTGTACCAAACCAGCACCTTCCTGTTCTCCAGCCCTCCACAAAGTGCCTGCAAACTTCATACAAGATGCAAACCACTTGCACAGCATCACACACAGCCTGGCAGCCACAGGCCAGAAAGCCACCAAACACCCAAGTCTTGCAATTCAGCAGGGCCCACGGGACAGAAGCTCCTGTGTGGCACATGAAAACAAGCCACAAACCCACAGACCTCCCCAAGCCCCCAAAGAGCCACAATATCAAACTATTTTGAGTGATGCTCCTGCCACAGGCACGGGGATCTTCCTCCCCCACACTCGCTGGGCACAGCCCGGCCTGATGCAACCGCAGCTCTTTGCCAACCCAAGCACCTCACAAGGGTACGAGCTTCAGATGGGAACATGCCCCAGCTGCTTCCCTGGGAAGGTAAAGCTGCGTGCAAAAAAAACTCACAGCACAACTGGCAAGGCAGGAACTCCAGGAGACTCCCCAGCTTGCAAGGTGGGGGATCTGCAAGAGTCTCACGCCTGCCTCTGCTCACCAGGGACCTCAGCATTTGCAGCACCAGCGCATAGAGTTTTGACTCAACTTTGGTCACCTCCTGCTGATCTGCTGCATTTACCACAGATAGGGAGTGCTGGAGGGAGCCTGTGGACAATAAAAGCTCTTTCTCATTGCTACAATCCCCCTCTCTACGTCTGACTTGTTGCACTTAAGAACAGAAACACAGCAGCCCTACAGCAACCAAGTGAAAAGCAGATGGACACCCCCACACACCTACACCTTCTAAACGAGCAAGGATCTTTACTTTGACCTCTCAAGCACAGCAAATGACTCTTTGAAGATATTTAGAGACTGCGTGTGGGGTCAGGAAAGATGGTCACTAGTGACAGGAGCAAGCACTGCAAAGGGTGACACGGACAGGCAGCCTGCGGCGGACACAAGCTGCACAAATGCACAGCTCCCTTCACGGCCGCTGCTCCGCCACCGACACGCCAGGAAGCACTCGGATCAGGTAATGGAGGGTGTAGGAGACTCGTGAGAGGATTCCTGTGAGTCAGCCGAGCTGGCCAGGGCCCAGATCAGCGAGCTCTGCAACATCAGCAAACAAAAGAGGGCAAAAGCTGGACCACCCCAGCCCCTTCCTGCTGCCTCCGAGATGACCCCCGCAAGTGTGGGCTTGAGGAGAGCAGCCGGAGCTACCTGGAATGCTGCAGACAGGGTTGGGATAAAGACTCAACCTGCCATGCCTTGGGGCAAGGAGGTGGTCGTCCCAGTTTCTTGGGGAACACAGGAAACACAGTTCCGGGACTCGCTGAGCAATTTGGTTTCCCCTCTGCCAACACAGGAGACAACACTGCCCTTGCTCACTTAAGCCATGAGCAGTCTCTCTCCACATGCAAACTGAACTCCTCTCACCCACAGCTTCCAGGGCACTTCCCAGTAAATGCTCCTTTCCAAGTCCTTTTCTGATAGCAGTGTCTCCCCTCCCTCCCAATTGCACATCCATGCCTCGACAGCCCCAAGCATGGAGCTGGTCTGCACAAGGGACATTCACATCTCCCTGACAAGAGGGGGGCCCCAGCACATCTCCTGGATCACAGCGTCTCCTGAGGAACAGCACTGAATGAAGGGTCACCACATATTTTGTGGAGGGAGACCTCTCCCTGGAGGCTTGACAGTCCTACCCTCCCAAACTTGGGTTACAGACAACCCAGCTTCCATAAAAGCCTCCACAAAATCTCTGCCATGAGGTGCTTCCTTGTCTGGGACTTCCAGTTGTCATTATTTTTCATTAAAAAAAAACCAAAAACCAACCAAACAAAAAAAGGTGAATGGTGGGGAGGACATCTGGAAGAGGGATAAATACCCATCAGGAGTCATCCCAGTCCTGACAGCTGAATGAGTTAGACAAGTGCTAACGAACAAACAGGCTAAATTGCTCCTTTCCCTTCCTGGCAGGCTGAAGCAAGTCTCCAGAGCACCCAGAACACCAGCTCAGGAAATGGTCCCTTCCCAGCTTTTGGCAGCAGTGAGAAGCCCACCCTGGGCAGCTGCCCAGCTACACCAGCCTGGACACGTCACCCCAGTACAGAGAGGGCTCCAGCACTAAACCCCACCTCCCTGCCCCCTCAGTGGGGTAGCACCCACCACCCAGAGGGGAGCTCCGAAGCCAGGGGAGATGGAAGACCAAGCCAGGGCAATGCACCTTTAGAAAAGGCTACTCAAGGTGCAGGACCATGCACCCCCTCTCCCCTAGGGCAAAGCCTCCCATTCCAGCAGAGGGGCGATGCAGGCAGGCCAGCAGCCTCTATCCCTCTGATCCATAAGAGCCTGTAGCCCTTCCTTCCCCTGCTCCCAACGGGAGGCACACCCAATGCTAAACACTAAGGCTAACTCCATCCGGTCCTTCTTCCCTACGTCTATTGTCACTAAAAATTTATCCGGTTTCTGCCAAAAAGAAAGAAATACAACACTGCACCTCCCCTCTGCCCTTCAAAGTAAAAGTAGCTCTGCTCTTTCCCCAGGGAGGGGGAGATGAGTTTAAACATGAGTCCCCCATCTACCCAGCACTGTTCCACTCCTCCTCCAAGGACTTTCACACAGCCCTGTCCCGTCAGCCTGTCTGTGGCATTTGATTCCTGTCTGTCACTAAGTGATGAGGACAAAGGGTGAGGAGTCAGGAAAAGGTCTGAGCTACTTTGTTCATCGTCTGGATACGAACTTTGGATGAACTCCGTGGGGAAAGAGAAAAGCCGCATGGAGTGGGATGCACCGCGCACAGCACTCTCTCTCCTCAAAAAAAAAAAAAAAAAAAAAAAAAGAAAAGGGAGGCTTGAACAAGGGGAAGGGGTGGGAGGGAAAGGGAGAGGAGAGCATTCCCCATCCCCATGGCGGCAGGCAGTCCTGAGAGCTCCCCGCTCCGAGGAGACAGAAGGATATTCAAACCGCCTTCCCAGGAGGCATGTTCAATAAAGCAGGATGCCAACGCAGCCTTTTCTCAAACAAATCTGTTAGCGGCGGGCCAGGGGCCAGCCACAAGGGCTTACTTTTTAAAGCAACCAAATGGGAATTTCCTAATAAAATAAAATTTTTTAAAGAGCCCCACCGTGGCACGGGTAAAGGGAAGCTTGCTGGCAGCAAGATGAAGTATTTTCCACACAGACCTCTCTGGAAGCATGGGAAGATGAAATACAGTGCAGGACGGGGAGGTTTGGGATGCAGCCAGGGCACTGAAGCACCCGCGTGCTCCCCTGGCACTCACCCGAAGGAGCTGAGAGAGAACACTGCCTACAGCACAGTCCCATACTGGGGTGAAGGTTTGCAACCACGATTTCTGCTGCTCTGAGCAAGGGAGGAGGCTCACGCTGCATTCGGGAAGAAGCAGTTTCCCCCGCACCAACCTCTGGGACCTGGAAAAGCCACCACAGGGCACACTTGGCTCCTCCGCTTCGCTCTGCTTTTCAGAGCTAAGACAAACCAGTTTGCAACTGGAAAGCCCTGTGGTAGTCTTGCAAACACTAGGTAAATCAGCTCCTCCTGGGCAGCAAAGCCAGCACAAACTTTTTCCTCAACGGCTCTTACCAGCAGCCAAGATGCCTGCCCGGGGATCGGACACAGCCTCCGTCGAGGATTATCGACTGGCAGAGCCTTGCCACAAGATGTGCCAAGCCAGGCAGGAAAACAATTGCAACTCTACAGGCAACTCAGCACGTTCACGAGAGACCTGCTGAGTGCTGGAGGTTGAAGGGTGTCCAGGACAAACAACTTCACCATGCTGCACCAGCATCATCCCCTGAACATGGCGGGAACCCTGAGCCCCACAGGCTGGCCGGGAACACTGCCTCTGCCACCATGGAAGTCTCTGTGCCCTGAGGCACAAGCAGTTGGGAATCCCAGGGTCATACTGGGAAGCTGCTCACAACCAGCCTTCCCAGCGCGTCTCAGCAGAGTGGTGTGAACTTACTGTCCAGGATGGGGAATCCTACATAATACAGAGACTACATGGGTTACAAAACCCAGGAGAGCACCTGAAAGCAATATATTGGAAAAAGCTGGAGATTACCCTGGATGCCTTGTCTCTCTACTAAACACCAGCAAACACAAAAACAGTTCTCTACAAGGCTCTACCTGGAAAAATGGCCACAGCAGCCCAGCATAAGGCACTGGTGAGATCTCCCCAACCAGGCACACAGCAGCAGGCAGGGTTCCACATTCTCCTTCAGGGTGGGAGAAATCTCATCCCTTCTACTCTGCTCAGCAGAGGAGACTGAGAGCTGCAGAGACGGTCATAGCAACCACTAACCCCAGCTCCAGTCTGGCCTCTCTGCTTGGGAAGGTGATAACTCACCTCCAGAACCAGAAACTGGAATGTACCAAAGGCTTGGCATCACTGACTCACAGCTACACACAGCCCCAGCACTCCCAAGATCCACCTGCTCTGCACCAAGGCTATGACCAGGGAAAAACACAAGATAAAGGGGAAGGAAGCACATTTCTGCAGGGAACCAACCTGCCCGTGGAGGCTGGGGAAGCAGAGTCCTCCCTTGCAGCCACCAGATACCACCACGTCCCCAAGGAGCACACGTTAGGAGGCAACTCAAGCATCTCAGAGGCGCTGCCCTAGGCCTTTGATGGAGAAACTTTGATCTCCTCCAAGCATGGCCAGTCCCTGGGGACTGCCTCTGAAGCACACAGCAGAGTGTGCCAGGGCAAATCAACTCCGCAGAGAAAACTTCAGCCTGTTTGGAAGAGTTTGTTCTACTGCTCACTTCAGAAAGTCCAAAAAAGTTCATCTGGCAGCGGGAGGGTCCTGTACCCAGCAGCTCAGCCAAGGCAGCCTGTCTCAAGGCAACAAGCTCCAGCCAGTGTGATCCAGACAGAAGGAGAGAAAAAAATGGACAGGATGTTGACTGGATTGGCCAGCAATCCCATTTGCAGAAGGTGGGATCTTAGGAAGGAGATGCTGCTGCTGCTGCTGAAGCCAGGGCTGTTTTGAGAACAGCAAGGAAGAGGAAACAGAGGGAAAAAGCATGGGCTGGGGGAAGAGAAGGTAAAAGAAAACAAATCTGCTTTATTATTGCTTGAAATCCAAGGAGACTGATTAAAGCTAACATCCCCCCTTGTCCCTTCCAAAGGGTTGTCTCATCTGCTTCCTAAATCTGATTCCCATTTGTCTCTATATGGTTCTCATTTGTTCTTCGTTTAGGTCTCCTGCACTGAGCCTAGGAGAGGCTCCCTGCTGAGCCTAGGAGAGCCCTCCAGAGAGCCATCAGGAGTGGCTTCCCCTGGGAACCTGCGAGGGCAATCGCTGACCAGGGCCAGGCACCAGTACCTGCACACAGGGAGGAGATGCAGCAAGAGGAAGGCAGCAGGCTGTGACTACACACAACAGGCAAGAGGCCAAGGAAATCCTTGGAAAGAGCTACCCAATGGTGCTGATGGGCACCTGGGTGCCTCTGGGGTAGCAGAGCCAGCATTCCCAAAGGGAGAAGCAAAAGCAGGAAAAAAAAAAGCCAAACTCAAAACGAAGTGAGAAGAGGGGATGCAGCACAAGCACAGACCCACAGCACAACTTCCCTCTTTGTCAGCAGACAGCCTTCTGATTAAACAGGAGCTTAAAAATTACCCTAATGGAGCTCCTTTCAAACACAAACCGCGGGGACCTCTCCTAGTTGTGCAGCTCCTTTCCCCGTCACAGCCCAGGATGGTGCAGCAGGCCCATCCGCCGCCCTTGCCCGCAGACGCCTGCCCGGGCTCACAGGACTGGCACGCTCCACCAGCCGTGCCCGCTGCTCCCGACGGGGCCTTGGGGCTGGGGGCACTGTGCCATCGTGGCCCTCACTTTCTGTCCTGGCCCCTGGCTCTTAGACTTCCACACACACTGCCTTTGCCAAAGGACGTTTGCAAGGCCAACCAAACATGGCAGAAGAAGGGAAATAAAAATCTGTCCTTCTACCCATATGGACTTTGCCACTGCCTCAGGGACATGGAATAACCAGGGACCTCCCCCTACCACTACCCTTTGCTGTGTCTCACCTCCTTCCATCTCCTGAGTTTTTCATGGTAAACCATCCCCATCTGCCTTTGGGATAGTCTCCCTAAACCTCCAGCCATGCCATCGTGCTGCTGCACATCCTACTCCCAAGAGCCCACAGGTCAGGACCCCATGACCTTCTAGACCTGGATGCAAAAGAGCCATTTTTAAGGAGAACTCCCACCCCAGGCTGTGCACCTGCTGGACATGCATTGCAAACCTATCCAAATGGGAATACAGCCCCCTCCACCACAATAAAAACCAAGCAGACACCCACAGCTCAACTGATCCATCCACCACAAGATCCACCCATCCACAAGAGAAAACCAAGCAGGATCTGAGCTCTCCACAGCCAGGGCCAACCCTGCATCCACCCAACATCAGAGCAGGTGCAGATGGTTGTACAGATAGCACCACACTACATAACACCATCTTCCCCCTCCTGCTTTCTGCTTCTAGAGAGGATACAGTAGCCAGCAGCTGCTCTCCCTGCTCCCTCCTGCTCCCTCCTGCCCGTAAGGCAAGCAGAGACCCCTGACCTTCTCCGACACATCCCCCCAGCCCCTCCGCAGCTTAAGCAGCCCAGGTGTGCAAATGTTACCCAATGCCCTCACCAGGCAGAAAGTAAATTCCACCAAACAGGGGAAATGCCAGCTGCAGTCAGACACCGGGATGTGCAAATAGCAGCCAGGGACCTTCGGGAGAGGAACAGCCCAGGCCCAGGCACTCCTACATATAATCCTTCTCAGAATGCCCCCTCCAGCAGCTCCCGGGGCAGAGGAAGGATGCTAATTTGACTATTTGAGGGAGTGAAAAAAAATAAACGTTTGCTATTGCGCTAAATGACCTTTTCAGCCACTTGGGGACAGAATTGCACCGGGGCTTTGGAGCGAGCTACAGCGGGCGCTGCTCGCTCCCTGCTCCCATGCTGGATGCTTTGTGCCTCCAGATGCATTTAAGGGGTCCATGCCCCCCAGCCACCTCTGTCCACCCACCAACGGAGCCGAGAAACTGCCTCTTGGAAAAAATCTGCATGAAGTAGGGAGGAAGAAGTGGTCTGCTAAGAGGTCGCTGAGCAACGCACTCCAGACGGTTTCATTTCACATTGCCGAAAGCGTAAATCAGGGAATTGCTCCTCGGGTTCTTCTCCATTAGCAAAGTATATTGCAACTCCCTTCCCACCACTGATACCGATCGACACTTCACATCTGCTGACCAGATCTAACAGCCAGGATTTTCTGGGAGAATAATACATTCAGTGAAAACACCATTCCTGCCACCTGCTCCCCCCAAAGACGCAACTGCTCCGGGAGCAGGCTCCTGGCTCTCCGCGGGCACATGCACAGCACTGCGCCACAGCCAGAAGCTTCACGAATGCGTATCAGAAATAAAGAGGTGACCCCTGCAAAGCAAGGGTCATAAACCCTTCAAAACACACCTCCAACCAGTGGAGCATGTCCCACTGCCTGTAACTTCCCTAAACACGAACAAGCACTCTTCTGGAAAGCACCAGCTTCACACAAAACCTACCGGGGGGCCTGTGTCCTGTGCTATCAAGTCAGGATTGATGGCCGCAACTCTTTCCAGCTAATTTCTTTTACCCTATGAACTGCAATCCCTCGCCTTTTGTCTAGAGATTTGCAGTAATCAGAGCATTGCAAATTCATCACGTTTTTGCAATATTTGAAATAATATTTTTGCAATTTATTGCAATATTGCAATCAATCACAAAAATAAAAATTCTTGCAGTATTATTGCAATTAATCATATTATTGCAATAATGATTTCGCATATAAGCATCCTCCTCCCAAACAAAAAAATACTAAGTTAAAACACTTGCAACCTTTTAAAATTAGAGACTTAAGAGTTAAAGCCAAATTCACATCTTAAAGCCAGAGACCGACTCATCCCAAGGCTGCGAGTATGGTATCATTCCTAATATTTCACCAGAGAATCACTGCACGGGGGAGGGGGAAAAAGAAAAAAGAAAGGATGTGTGTAAACAAGCAAAGGTACACTCACCAGCAGCTTGGCTTTGAAACATTACTGTTGAAATTAAAAAGGCATATTTAGGAGAGTTATGGGCAGATTCACTTTCAGTTTGGCTTCAGCCTTGCAAATATCAAATGTCAAAAGGAAACAACTGCACTGAGTTAAGAGAGAAAAAACCTCATACTGTGGAGACGTATCCAGGATCAGGACCAGTGGAGTTGGGAAAGGAGCAGCAACCAGCAACGAACACTTTGCAACTGGAACGGTATTTTTGCTGGATAACCTGCCACTGCTAATTCTGCTAATCGACATCACTCTGGAATTTGAAAATGTTCTCCAACCAGGAGAGAAACTTGATTTTCTTCTTCTGATAACGAGGATGGGAGGGCCAGCCAGGTTGGGCGAAACCAAAAATGGGATCTGGAAATGATGAACTGAGTTTCTGGGCCTGTACTCGGGCGAGAAACAAAAATCCAGCCACCAGCATTTAAGCAGGCTGATCCCACTTGCAAAGGCAGCTCTGCTCATTTTTCAACAAGGCTGAAGTAAAATGGCAAAGTTATCATTTTAGATTACAGCGGCTCCTCACAGCATTGGCTCTTCCGAGGGTTTTCCATTTATCAGTATATTTAGGGAAAAAAGAAATTGGGGGGGGCTGCAAACAGCCCATCAGCTTAGGGCAAGCAAAAAAGCTATTTTGGGTAAGGCTTCTCCTATAAATAAAAGGCTGGGCAGGGAGAGGACAGTGACAATGTACGGCTCGCTCAAGGTGTCACAGGGGATTTCTATTATCTGTGCTGGTGACCTCCCCGAAACACGGAGCACCAGCAACAGCACACTGCTCCTCGGCAGGCACAGCTTCCCTGGCAGCCAAACCCTCCACCAGGCTGCCCGTTTCTCCTGCTGCCTTGCCTCCACCACCAGGAAAAGGAGACAGGAAAGGTGGCTTTCTGTTACAGTTTTAAAAAAAATACATATATATGTTTGTATACACACACACACATATAAAAATATATATATACATATACAGGGGCATGACTCACAAACACAAGGCCAAGAGATATTATTATATTCTTTCTTTTTTTTTTCACTTGACACAGTTGCAAATCAATAATTCCAGGCTAAGCGATTCCCAGCACTGGGAGCAAGCATCACCTGAGTCCCTCCTGAGCCCGGCTGCCGGCCTGACAACACCCACTAACGTATTCAGCCCACAGCCTCCTCAGGCCATGGCTTTCTGTAATTTATCCCTGTACTGCCCGCCACCCTGGATTATTTAAGTCGCCGGGGTACGCAGCACCTCAGAGGCAGTTTTGAGCAGAAGCTGCTGACCACCCAGCCCACTAAACCATCCGTTTTGGCTTCCAAGGGAGTTCCCAGCAGACGCTCCCCACAGAGCCTCACGGCGAGAGGGATTTCATGGAAAACCCCTGATGTCGATGCCTGTGGAGCACACTGTGGAGGTGACGGTCTGCAAAGCACCACGCAGCACCCACAAAAATCCGGGGTGCTCACACAGCCCAGGCTCTGGGAGAAGGTGGAGTGTTGGGGCGCCACGTGTGACTCCAGGCTGGCAGTCCTGGAGCCAGGCACTGCTCACAAACAGCTTCTCCCACCATGGGGAACACTCACCAGACCGACCAGATCGGGACCCGCTGGATGTTTGGGGAAAGCAAAGGATGCAGATTGAGGTTGGTTTATTAGATTACGGAGAGCCCCATGCAAATAGGGCCATATTGATCCGGTCTGCAAACACCTGGCTGGGAATACAAGCAGCCCCTGAGTATACAGAAGCTGCTGGAGATTATTAACCAGATCCATTGCTGTAAATCACATTACCTCCTTCCAAACCCTGACCCAGCACGGAGTTCCCCTGTGCTAGGCATTGTACAGGGCACATCCTTCCAGCACAGGGGAGCATCACTTCTCCCTGCCCGGCACCCAGAAGCCCCAAGATTCAGCCCGACTGTGTGGAGCCTGGCAGGGGCATCCTGCTCTGGGGTCTGTGCAGCCAGTTCTGTGCAGCCCACCTTTTCCACAGCAACTCCCAAAGCAAAGCACATGTTACCAGGAGAAACTCACTACACAGGGGGACTGCCATGGGAATGCAAAGCAGGAAGAAAAAAAAAATTAAGATAATAAAAAAAGTGGAAAATAAAAATATCACATCTTCGGGGGAAAACTCCCCCCCTGCTCCTATTGGGTTCCCTGTATTTTGCATCAACTGCAAACTACCCCTGTAGCGCACAGGGCAGACAAGACAGGCTCTCCTGCCTCCCAGAGCACTCCAATTCCAAGCACAGGAAGGAAAAAACCCGGTATTGAAATGCTTCCCAGCAGATTTCTAAGAGATCATGAAACCCTTTGCAGAGCTTCATTAACAGAGAAGGCAGCAGTTCCAGGATTAAAGGAGGAACTGGGGATTGAGGCGTCGAACCAAAGGCAGAGGAGGAATCCCGTCTTCCTCCCTTTTCCCTGCCAAAATCCACAGCTCTGATTCAGCAGAAGCACCAGCAGCAGCAGCACAGCCTACTGTATCTCACTGCAAACAAACCCATTTATGTTTAAACCACCACCCTACTCCCCTCAAGGATTGCTGCATGCAGTAATTTCCTTGTGACGGGGGAAAAAAAAAACCAAGCCATGATGAAATTGTCTCAGAGTTTCTCTGCGTTTTGTTTACAACCGCTGCCCTCAAACCGAGGGCCAGCACGAGCCTGCTAACAGGAATAAATCTCGCATTGGAGAGCATTTAGAAAAGCTCTACTTGCAGACAGTCAGCGCTCCAAGGGGGAAATCCCTCTGCAGGTCTCAAATAAGGGAACTTGAACCATTTTTCCCAGGAGAAATTTAGGCCTGAAAGATCTTCCGAGTTTCTCATTTGGAGCTACAAGGCCCAATAACAAGATCTCTTTCCCCACAAACTGACTGCTGCCAGGATCATGCAGAGGAGAGGGGAGATGGACTGGAGAGCCACCCGTGGCAGCTGGGAAGACACCCAACATTCATGGAAGAGAAGCTCTGGTTAGCTGCTATTTATGGCCACATCTGGTTAATACAGGTATTTTTCCTGCATGCATTAATAGTGAAGCTTTCTTCTCCTCCGTGCCTTGTTCAGTGCTGTCAGCAGGCATTATCCAAAGCGTGGGTTGCCAGCACGGCACCTTCCCGGCACCCTTCTTCCCTGGACACACGCACCCCAGGTTACCCAAAACCTGGGGAGACCAGTGCAAGGAAAGGCTTGGAAACTTGGGAGCATGGGATCAAGAGCTGGAAGACCAGCTCATCCATCTCCCAGGAGTAAACAGATGGGGCTGGGAGCAGCAGGACACAACAGACCCTCCAAGAGCATCCCTCCTACTCAGCTGCCATCACAATGAAGTTTACTCAACATCAGGCACCCACAAAAATCAAGCCTTGAAATAAAAGCAAACAGGCTTTCTCCTGTACACCCCAAATTGTGGGGAGTCCCTCAGGAGCAGGAACGCTATGGCAGAGCCAGGCCTGGTTTCTCTGCTTTGATGATGGGGCCGAGAGGGGGGAGGTGGGAAGAAGAGCCCACTGGCAGCCCTGTTCTTCCCACCTCCTCCCCTGGAGGATTGCAGGAGGCCAATTTTGATTAAACTAATTAAGCCTGCTCCCTTCAAAGAGCTCCAACCACATGCTACCAGGGGAGAGGAAGAAAATATGAAATTACAAGGAAAAAAAGAGAAGTCTCCCTGCAAGCACACTCCTCCAAAGCCATCCATCCCCAGTAGACCCCTGATGTACAACGACACACTGGAAGATGAAAGCCCACAAAAAAAAACCTGCTGCAGTGACAGGTCCAGCCACGAAGACCCTGCTCCTTCCAGACACCAGGACCTACTGGGACGTGTCCCACTTCCCATCAGGGTGACTGGTTTCCACTCCCTCCCAGCCAGTCCCAGAGGTAGGCACTCCTCCTGTGGTAATTCAGCCCTCCACCAAGCCAAGGTCTACCAAATCATCCCTATCTTCCAGGCCTTTACATATTCCCTCCCCTCCTTTCCCTTGAAGATACCAGATTTCTGGAAGCAATTTAATTGTGAGCTACAGAGAAGCTTCCTCAGGCAGTGTGGATTGGCTGGAGGCCCTGCTCTCCCAAAATGTTTCACTTCCCCCCAGGGCAGCCACACCAGGGACCCTGCAGACTCTGCCTGGCTGGGAGAGAGAAGCATCACTTTTGCCTTCAAAGCCTTTCAACTGGAAGAAAAAAAAAATAGTAATAACAAATATCAAAGCAAAGGCTTCCTCCCCTTTGAAGGGCAGGAGGGAGAGCAGCCAGGCGAAGGCTGGACCTGCCGAAAGCTGAGCGGGGACCCAGATCCTGCAGGGCTGGAGCACGAGCACTTTCATGATGAGCTTTAGCAGGAGCAGAATGATGCCTTAGGTGCAAGAATTGCATTGAAATTCAAATCGGGGTGTTGAACTCTCTCCTGCGCCCTGGGAAACCTCCTCGGTGGAAACACAGAATAAGGAGGAGGGCAGGATCTGATACTCTGGAGAAAGGCTGGGGGGGAAGGAAATCAAGCTGCCCCATCCTACCCTGAGAAACACTTGAGCCAAGGGGTGCTGGGCTTGCCAGTGTACCCCTTAGAGCCCTGCACCACACCCCCAAAACAGCAGCACTGCACACACCGTGTCTGCCCCTCTTCTCCCCATGCTGCTCCTGGTGGGGTTTTACTTGGGGCGTGGGGAAGAGAGGGGAGGGAGGGCGGATGAAAAAGAAACCCCATATCATAATTGCTATATTAAAGAGAAATAGCAGGCAAGAATAATAAGAGAGGTGTCAGAAGTGAAATACAGTAACAGACATTAAAAAAAAAAAAAAAACCCTACAGTTCTGCAATGGGGGTGTTAATTGAACACAGAGCTGGAGAGAACAAAGGGGTGTTAAGGAAGAGAAGAAGGGGAAAAATCCTACCTCCTCCAAAGATCTGATTTGAGTTAAGTTTGGTGAAGATAATGCACAGGGAAAGGTAGTTAAGAGGCACCTTATATAGCTATTATGTTCTAAAATTAAAAAAAAAAAAAAGACAACAAACCCATTATTCAACAACAATTGCACAGCTAATCAGTGCTGTCTATAAATATTCCGCTTTGTAAATCCCTCCATTGGTGCTACGTACATTTTTCTTTTAATCCTGAATTCCTTCAACACAGAAAGGAGAGGAGGGTAAGAAAATAAAAATTGTGGCATTTCAAATACAAAGTCAGGGTCTTTTTAAGAAGTAGAATTTGCCCGATGCCCTCACCTCCCCCAAATGAGCGGAGAAAGTGAAACGATGGGAAAAGCTCTTAAGGAGGAGGAATCAGATTAAATGGTCATATATCCTGCGCTCAGCCTCTCCCCGCCGGTCCCCGCCGAACGAGATGGGAGTTGGGAAAGGCTCACAGCTGAAATAGATGCTGCTGCATTTTGACAGCAGATATTTTCCAGTTTGCCATCCAAGGACCCCACGTCTGCGTACGCCTTGCCTGATTCTTCTGCTTAGCTATTCTGCTCATGCAGAGAACAGCTTAAAAAAAAAAAAAACATACCAAGAGAGAGGGAAAAAAAAACAAGGAAAAAAAAATGCCATAAACACAGAGACCCTACCCCTGCCTTTAAACTTTTTATAAATCAGCAATGCAATTTCCGATTTCAATCCCTATTGACGGAGGAATCAATTGTATTTAGGACAACAATGCCTCCCATTTCCATAATTATTATTCCAAAAAGCCAGCCAGCCATTTGAAGGCAGTCCTGCCCCTTCCCTCGCAACAAAGCGACCAACAGCAAGTGAAAACACACCAAATGAACGCCGACAACTTCGATGTATATTTAAGCAGCAATTTTTCCCCCGCTATGTACTCCTGCCTGCATCAGACCGCTCAACTTTTATCACTTAAACAGACATCACCCCAAAAGCAGCAATCTCCAGGTTGCAGACAAAAGACAACCCACTGATTTTTTAAAAATCATGATTATTTTTAAAAGTGCTAATAAATACTTTAAAATAACTAAAGAGCCCAAATGCAAACAGGAACCCTTTGGCCAATACAGATGACCCATTTTTCTAACAACTTTATGGACACTTTGGGTTTGCTCAAGACAAGGTTAACGCTATGAAATAGTAGCCATAATGTTGCGAGAGATGGTGGTAAAGTCTTGGAAAGGCTCTGGAGTCACTTAAATCAGGCAGCGGGGTAACTGAACGCACATTTCTGCACATCATAACGCCGGGGGGAAGATGTACGCACGCACTTTCAAACACCCACCAGTGACCACAAACAATCACCAGGATTTCAAACGCGACACATGCAAAAATCTGGGAAGCTAAATGGAAAGTGGGAAGCAAGAAGTTTGCTCAACTTTCACGCCGCTGCCCACAAGGAAGGGGTAAGCAAACAGATGCAAGCGGTACCCTCAGCCCCAGAAAAAACAAGGCGAACTTCCTCCTAGCACTGGGCCCGCAAAGCAATAATTAAAAAAAAAAATAATAAAAATAAACCAAAACCATCTGGCTGTTTACTTTCTTACAAAGTGTGACTTTTGGGGACGCAGATGGGGGAGAGGGGAGGAGGTCTTTGAATCTGCAAAGTGAAAGAATTCACCGCAAACATATCCGAGTGTAGATAAACAACACTCCAAAAGCCATCTCAAGTCAACCTCTTCGGAGACCTCCACAGTGCAGCCCCATAGCCAAGTAATCCAAGCACCACAGCAACAAACACCGTATGAAAAAATGTAATACAGCCCCAGATCACACCTGAACATCCTTATTTCCAGCAGCACGCTTCGTACTACACCATTTCTTTCCATTTTCCTTAGGAGACAGGAATTATCCCACCCCGTCTCTGTGAGTATGCATAGTTCCTCATTCCTCCCCAGCTCACTGGGACCTCACAGCAACCCTGAGCTCACCTGGGTTTTCCCACCAAGTTTGGTCCCGGCGGATTCCCCATCCCCTAACTTTGTGACTGCGCCGATAGCAAAGCTGAGCTGGGATTATACAGTTACCCTGCCAAAAAATGTCCCTGCGCGGGCAACATACGCAGCATCAAATACAGCATCAAACACGCAGAGAAGAGACAAATGTTCTTTGGTTCACAAAAAAATAAAACGGGAAAGAGAGAAGAGGGAAGGGAACTTGGTGGCTCCTTTTTTGTGGAGGCACACAGGGGAACACCATAAAATCCTGAAAATTTACCTCTCCGTAGACTCTCTCACCTTACAGCACATGAACCGTTTGGAGGTTCCCATACCAAACCCACTGTTTGCTATTATGGGAACTCTGTGAGGAAGGACTCCTCGGGAAGGTCAGAGCCGGCCCCGCAGCCGAGAGGACTCCGGAGAGCCGAATGCCATCGGTAGGTGCTTTGTCTGGGCTGCACGCTGCACAAACAACGCTTAACAAAGGGCCCTCTTAGTCATTTTATATATATTGCAGGAGTCAAGTAATTGTATTTTCAATCAGCTGCTCACACTGGGAGTTTTTTTTAATATATATATATATATTTAAGAAAGGGAAAAAAAAAAAAAAAGACCCAGTTCAGATTTCTGAAAGCTGTTCCCCTTTTATGTGTAACTATCAATGTATATCAACTGGGTGTGCAATCATATTTATTGTCACTTTCATTCATGTCATGCCCTTGCTTATATGGCTTAGATATGAATTATTGACTGTTTCAGTCCTTGTTGTAAAGAGGGGGAAGGGGGGGAAAAGTCAAGTACTTTGCAGTGTGCTAAAACAAGGCAGCTACACCGGCATGGAAAAGCCCACTGATCAACTCTGGTCAGCTCAGAAAGCCAACAGGAGATATGAACCACCCCCTGAATTTCCATCACTCCCACCATTTTTTTTTCTAAATTAAAAAATAAAAAAGAGATTCCAACAAATACATAAATAAGTGGTGCATGTTGCTAAATGTCCTTCCCTGAGCATCTGTTGTTTAAGATCACCCTTGATTGATGACTGCTATTTTTTAATTGTTGCTTTTAAAATTTAAATGCCCCCCTGGGATGTGTTATAAGTGTGTTAGTACATGGTAGGAGGTCTGGAAAGTGGGAAACAGCAGAACCAACGCTCTCATGCCATTAGCTTCTAAAGAAGCCTGAGAACACCCCATGCCATAAAACAACAGTACCCTAAAGTAACTAACAATCTAATATATTGCTTTCACTAAAGGCAACTGACAACTCGCTCTTACATGAGCTAGTCTGGATGATTGGCAGACAAGAGCATTTTAACCCTCTCTTTAAAAAAAAAGTAAGAAACCTTTATGTTTACCTGAATACTAATGGTAATAAAACCGTACCATTTCATTTCGTTGAGATTATTTCCCACACACATACTCTGCATTCAGATTTTATTTTGTTTTTTAAACAGTGCCATGTCTTAAAGAAGAAACCAGAGCAAGACAGAAATTGCAAGGGGGTTGATTTTTTTCTTCTCCCCAGAAAGAGTAATAAATAAAGGAAGGCTATACAATAGAAATTAAACCACAATATTTTCTCTTCTAGACATAAACCACACCATGCAAGTCCACTGCCAGAAGCATTAAATACCAACGAGTTATTTCTTCCCACTTAAATACTGCTGCATGGGGAGGGGAGGGGCACAAACTTGGCAGAATAGAACCCCCAAAGAGCAAAAAGAAAAATAATACAGAACCAAGAGCATTGATTTCCTACCTGTTTTTTCTTTGATTTCACACAAGACATTAAAAAGCGCTGGCTTCATCCTGTGGCAGTTTAAAGCATGTTTCCTGGAGAGAAAAGAAAAGAGGGGAGGGTGAGCTCAGGATGTCACCACGAGGACCAACTTTCCAAATTCAAGCCGGCTGGCATGTGCACAGCGGAGATGCAGGGGACAGGTTTGAGTCCCCTCGGCCCCAGTGCTGCAAACAGCCACCAATCCAACACAGGGGAGATGAATTACACCAGTTTAGGAACCGCTTGAAAATCGCCTTTGCCACCGAGTGGCTCCCAGGGCCGGTGTGAGCCAGGCGATGCTCCGCGCCGAAGCCAGCAGCTTTTGGGAGCCAAGCTCGGATCGACTGTGTTCCTGAATACAGAGAGAGCACTGGGCTCTGATCCCCACCTCCAATATTACACCCGGCCATGGGCTTTGTTAGGCTCGTCCTGTGTGGCAGAGGGGAAGTAAACTCCTCCTCGCCCCAGTGCTGGAAACATTCTCTCCTTAGAGCTGTCAATTCAGGGAATTTCAGTGCCCAACTTCGAGCACAGAAATGCACTCGGTATGGAGAGAGAAACCCATTCCTCTGCCTCCATGCTACTTACAGCCAGCTTATTTGCAGGTGTTAAAATTTAATTCTTTACAATTGGGACAGTAAACACATTAAAAATCACAGCTGGCTGCTTCTGGGAAGGGGAGGGAATGCTATTCAACGCCGCTCTTTTCGGCTGCTGTTATTCCAGAGCTGACCGTTCTCCTGTGGGTTCTGAGGAGAGACTTCGGGGAGGGGGCGTTTTAATTGGCTGGTTTTAAAACCCACCATGCGCCCGCTGAGGCAAAGGAACAGTATGATTTAATTTCTTCTCTTAAGCCATAGGATGATTTAGCCAAGGGTTCAGTTGTATGAAGGGCTGCTGCTATCAGGCGCCGGTTATGGGGATTTCTGTTTACCAACCGAAATTACACGCGAAAGACGATGTGAACATCTGGCAAACATTCACACTACTTACCCCACCACCCACAACATGTTAAAGAGATTTATATATCTGATGAAGTCTCTCAAAGGTATATACCCTTGCAGAACCACAGTGTTCCCTTATCAGCACACCCAGATGGGCACAGACATTTGGGTATACGCAAATCACATACATATGCTGTAAGGGCCCTCTTACAAATAATACTGGCACTTTGCATCTTCCCAAAACTTCATTTAAAAAAAAAGAAGAAAAAAAAAAACCCCCCCAAAAAAGATGCAGCAAAACAACTGTGCAATAGTAGGATGGAAGGAAGAAATGCAAAGCCAAACACTATTCATAAATACAGTGTGTTTGTCAGCTCAGAATTAAAAATAATAATTTTTTTTAAAATACTGTGAGGAAGCCGCTGAAATAGACCAGCAAGTCAAACGCATGAAGCCTTCTCCCAGCTCTGTTCTGCTTTGGTTTTATTGATTTGATTAACTACACTAAATTATCCAGGCAGGAACACACACAATTCCTGCAACTTTCCGAAGGAAGAGCCCCTCACTGCCCCGGGTCTGGCCGGGGAGAAAGTGAATGATTTTCTCCTCCTCCTTCTCCTCACAGCTACTCTGCCCCTGCAAGAACACAAGAAAATGAGTAAGATCAGCCCAGCAACCAGCCTTTTTGGTAAATGAGAGCTCTACAGAAGCTGTGGAGGCAGGGAGGATGGAAGCTGAGGTTTGGGGCATACTTTTATCCTTCTGGAAGTTCTTCTTAAGCGAGTTTTGGGGCTGTGCAGTCTGTTTTTCCAGGAACAATGTATTCTAGCAATCTGCTCCAACTTGGGGCATGAATACCAGGAGGAAGAACAACACACCAAGCAGCTTTGCAAACCAGAAGAAATTTCAAGCGCAACCCAGATCAATTCAGGGCAACTTTTTTGTTTTAATTCCTTCATTTGGAGATTTTTTTTTTTTCCCCCCTCTCTTAACTTTTGGTAGTGCCTTTAAAGGTGCACATTAGGTTTGCGCTCCCCGAAGCTCAGAGCAATTCAGATACGGGCTTTTACAGCCTTATTTTTCCTTTTTAAATAGATATACAATTAAAAAGGAAAAAAAATTAAAAAGGCAACGCTTCTATGAGCATCTTCAAAGCGCAGAAACACGCTGAAAAATAACACCACGACAGGGGCCTAAGAAAGAACATTTTCAGCAGCCCTAAAAGCAGGGTTGCACTTCGCGGCTCTTCGGCGGAGCCCGGAGCGGAGCCCCTCGAACGCCCAGCCTGCCCCAACCACCACGGCCCTCCGCAGTTAACCCGCACCCCAAAAAGGCTGGGAAACGCCAGGCCCAGTTTGGATGGAGGGAGGAGGAGGCTGCGGGCGCTGCGACCCCTCGAAACCGCCACGAAGTTGGGAGCGGGGAGAAAAATGGGAAATAAAAAGGGGGGGTATTAACCGGTCCCCTTTCTTTTCCCCTCCCTCGCTCGCCACATTTCTCAGCAGCAGGACCCCCGTCCCCCGATGCGCCCGCGGCCGGGCGCGCTCCCCCCGCCGGACAACAAAGGCCGGGCCGGGGCGCGGGGGAAACTTCCCGGCACCTGCCCCCCGCTCCCCGCCGCTCTCACCTGGCCTGCGCCTCGTCCAAACTCTGGTCCGTGATGGTCATGATCTGCTGTAAGATGTCTCCGATGTCCTGCTTCCTGCCTGCCTCCCCCTCCGCCCCGCCTGGTCCATCCTGCATGTGCTGGGACAGGCCCGGGTGCCCCGGCATCCCCACCCCGCTGTGCGTGTGCATCAGCCGCGGCTGGTCATCCATCGCCGGCCGCCGGCCCCGCTCCGCCGCCGCCTCCTGCCCTGGCTGCCGGGAGCGGCGCGGCTGGGCTGGCCGCCTGGCTCCTCGCTTTCTTTTCTTGCTCGCTTTCTTCTTCTTCTTTCCTCCCCCCCCTTCCCCTTCCTCCTCCTCCTCCTCCCCAGCCTCTTCCTCTTCGCTTTTTATTTATCCTTCACGCTGGCGCCCGGCTCCGCGGCGGGGAGGAAGAGGAGGAGGAGAAAAATGAAGGAGGGGGGGAAGAAAAAAAAAGAGAGAGAAAAAAGAAAGGGGAAAAAATCCCTTTGGCTGCTGGAGGAGGAGGAGGAG
>WBMZ01015812.1:0-19368 GCA_013400975.1 Atrichornis clamosus
CCCCCGCCGCAACAGCAATGACTTGCTAACACTGGAAGTAATGAAAAGCCCTCCCCATAAATGGGTGACTCAGACTGCTCTACCAAACCAATTTGTAGCATAGCCCAAAAGTCACAAAAGTCCTCAGGTCAGGGCTATACACACTGTAGGGGAGCCCACTGACTTGGTGTCTTTACACTACGCTGGCAACAGTTCTAATACCAGAGGAGTGGATATTGCTTCTGCTGGGTATGACTTGGTGGACACAGTGTTTATCACAGAGTAACAAAGATCTGAGTGGTTTGGAGTGTCAAATGAAAAAGTCTGCCACTAACCCAGCAGGGGAGAATTACTAATTTCGGACAATTTGCACCCAATAACATAGGGTAAACCATATTCCTCTTCTGTACCACCTGTACCAGAGGTCAGGAGGGAGAGACAGGCTATGTACTGGTATGGGAAATGACCATAACAAAGAGAAAGCATCACCATGAAGAGCAGACAATAAGGATTAGAGATTCAGCCTGTGACTATGCCTCCAGGAGGAACGGGGTGCAGGGACTGTCACTTAACCCTGGCTCTGCTCCGTCTCTGCAAAGATCCATTAGGCTGTTGCAAGAAAAGCACAATCCTGAACTGGAAACAGCATCTACAAGGAGCAGCAATGCATTTGCAATGTCTGCCCTATTGCAGTATCTACTCCTACTCTCTTTTCTGTAAGCACATTAAAAAAGAAAACAATTGTTCTTAATGTCCACCCTTCTTCCCCAAAAAACTGCTGTGCAAGATGTCAGTCTGATTGCCACTGCCTGTTTGAGGCATTTCCTGATCCCAGAACCCGATACTTGAAACCCGGACAAAGTTTATTTTCTGTGGTTTAGGGCAGGATCCATCATCTCCCAGCTCCCTTATCACTTCACCCTGGGCGTAGGTGATGGAATAGGTCCTGCCAGCTTTTCGTGCTACAACAAAGCTGTCAAGACTGTACACTGGGTGAGCCGGCATCCCTGGGAATGCAAATCTCCCTGTCAGCCTCCGGCTTGCTAACAGTCCTGTGACCAAGGTGCTGGGCTTACTCAGGAGCCCACACCAGCCTAAGGAAAGCACTTCCCAGGAGACTGACCCTGACAGGACCTCGTAAGCATAGCCAAATTTTATCTCTGGGCTTCCAAGTTCAGTAATTCCCACCAAACTCCTTTTCACTTCTTCCCTCTCAACTGCTCCTGCATGTCTCCCTCCTGCCTACTCTGACATAATGAGATCAGACACCCAAATGAAAAAATAGTACAAGTTTTCAGGCTGCAACCAGTTTTGTAAAGCAGGTGCTTCTGTCTGTAAGTACAGACAGACAGCTCCATGCATTGCCAGTGCGTCACACTGAAAACACTGTTCCCTGTCGAGAGGCATGGCTGCTTTCAGACAGGCCCATCCATAGGAATAGCTATTCCTGTAGTGCCATCTCCTGGCTTAGGGTGTAGGAACATAGTAGCTGAAAATAATTTTTATATATGTTTAAGAACTTTACAACAGGTTTAGACTATGTATCAATATAAAAAACCATGGGCATTGTCTCAACAGGTTTTGTACAATTCACCTCTCAATAAAGTATTAGTCTAAAATGATGAGATTTCAAAAAGTATCTTCTGGTCCGATATGCTTTGCATTTTGAGCCTTTTCAGCATTTGTTTTATTTCTCAACAAACATCAAGCATCAAAACACCCTTTTTGCTTAGATTTTTTGTGTCATGTCATGACTCCAGAGGGTAATTCCTGAGGTTTCCACAACATCACCACGGAGTGAGGAAAGTATGTCAAACCCCAATGATGGGAACTGTATATTGTTTTAACCCCATATTTAATGGTTGGTAACACGTATTTTCTAGATCTCAGATCTAGATATCATACCTAGTTAAATCTATCAGTTTGTAGCTCAGGATATTGTTGGTAAAAGAAGCTGATAGGAGCTCCTTTCTTGGTGAAAGATACCCATTTGTGGCTCAAAATTCTCCCAAAACAGCTGACTTGGGAGAGTATCCTCTGTCAGGACTGTGCCCCACGCAGCAGGGTGACCTCAGGAACCAAAGGGACAAAGAACTATGAGCAGATTCTTAAATCTTTATCCTTTTCCCCACCTCTAGTGGTTTGCTCTTCCTTAAAGTAATGCCTACTCTGATATCGAGCCACCCAAGCTGTGAATAACTGTTTGAGTGAAACTTTGAATATTGTTTTGTTTTAGTTGTTAATCAGTACAGTTACAAGCATTGCAGTAACTGGAGAAAAGGTAATTCTGGCAGTGGGAGATTGTGACCACTGACACATTGAACACCTACTCAAAACAGACCCCAGACTTAAACGGAAGAAAGAACTGCACATTAGGATTAATTAGCATGAGAAGTGAGAGATACGACTAGCAAATAGAGGGTTGACTACTAACTAACAAAGAAGTTATGTAATAAAACGTATGCCTTTGTCTGTTAAAATGTATAAATGGGGTAAAACTTTGATGACTGGGGACCTAGCCTTTAATGGGTTAACACCTAGCTCCCTACTTCGTAAAAACTAGAATAAAAAAATAGAAATACCTTGCTTCTGTGTGTCAATTGGAGCAGTGCGATGGGTAACATTCAGAACAACACCTCCGCCCTTTGGAAAGCCCCTGCACACGATAATCAAAAACCGCCTACTTTAGGGAACAGCCACAAAAAAAAAGAGTGCTACATTATTTTGGTGTGCAGGTTCTGCAAATCAAAACCCACTGACTGCACGAGGACAGAGCCTGCGAAGGCAAAATGGCCAAAATGCCCAAAGAGGGGGAGCCCCCAGGGGAGGGGGCTCAGGCTCCCGCCATGCCGGCCCGGGGGGTGACTGCCCCTTCCCTGAGAGCCCTGAAGAAGGAGGACGGAGCCATGGCTAGGAGGGTCGCGCCTCACGCCGGGCGCCATCACACGAGCCGCCCTGAGTGCACAACCCCTTCTTCCGGCTGCCACCTTTGCTCCCGCTCCCCTCCGTGACGTGATTTCAAAACTACATTAGAAAAATGTCAATTCCACAGCTGTTTCATCACACCTCTGCTCTTCGCCCAGAAGGGATTGACAGCCGTAGGTAGGCAGGCGCAGGGATAACTCCCAGGGCCCAGCGGCAGAACCGCCCCGCCCTGTCCCATTCTGTCTCGTAAGATGGCGGCACGGGTGCTCCGCCTGCCCGGGATCTTGCGGGCCGCCGGCTCCCGGCTCTTCTCCGCCCAGCCCAGGTGAGTGGGGCTGGCCGCGGTGGGCAGCGCGGGAGCGGGGGGCACCGACCCGGGAGGTGGGGAGCGCCCCTGATCTCGGACTTCTTAAAGACCGGGGTGAATGTCTTTGCCCACCTGCATGGGGGTGCGGGTGGATTGGGTGGCATACGCTGTAGGTATTCACGTTCTGTGTGGATATGTGTACGCACCTGTGCGTGTGTTTGGAGGGCTGTGATGCCTGTGCTCTGTAGAGGTGTGGCGAGAGGGTTACAGGCACTCCATGTGTACATGTGTGTGTTTGTGTGCGGCTGTGCCCACATCGTAGGAGGGAGCTGGGGCTGGGCGAGGCCCCCGAGCCCAGCGCATCCCCATGATATCTCGACCTTTGCTCTACTTGCCGGGAACAACGTGTCCCGTGCTGGCAGCAGGTGACTGCCGGGCGCGACCTTTCCCTCTGGCGGCAGCGCTCGGGATCGGGGGACTGGGGGAGAAGAGGGACGGGAGTGTGATCACACCTCCCCTGACCTTCGAGGTGTCTCTCCTAGGACTGTGGTTGGCATAAGGGAGCAGCCAGCCCCTCCCTGTGTGACATGTGGGGTGTGAGCCACAATTAAACAAAAGGGTGGGCTTAAATAAAGCTCAACATCATGTTAAACAGCTTTAAAAACAAGGCCGAGCTTTTGAGAGAGTCACTGTATGCATAGCTTTGAGGGTAAAAAATACTCAACAAGCAAGT
Source organism: Atrichornis clamosus (assembly GCA_013400975.1). Classification (NCBI taxonomy): domain Eukaryota; kingdom Metazoa; phylum Chordata; class Aves; order Passeriformes; family Menuridae; genus Atrichornis; species Atrichornis clamosus. The sequence continues at coordinate 3,945 of WBMZ01015812.1, forward strand.
TGCTGTATCCTGTTTTTTCCAAATATTATTAGAAGTAAATAAGAGTCTGTGTTTCAGGGGTATTTATTGCACCGGCAGAGCCTGAGTAACTACATGTGGTAGCAAATAAAGATTTTTGTCTCTACAATGGTGTAAATAAGTGTAGGCTCAGCCTTCTGTAGGACTACACATGGTTGGTGTGCTGAGGAACTGAGATTAACAAAATAGTTTGACAAAGGAAAAGTGAATGCCTTTCCCACGTTCTCAGCTCTGTACTTAAAATTTTTGATGTTTCATGGCAATACAATAAAAGCAAGTAAAAGAATCCAATGCGCAAATATAAGAAGTGAATTTTCATTTCAGCCTTAAAGTAGTATGTCATCTTCGATGTTCTACGAAAACTTTATAAACACTTCTTTCTTATTTTGTAATTATATTTTCCTTCTGTGGTTTCTACTACTGACATTTACCACTGTTTCAGTTTGGTTTTTTTTTTTGTTAAAGCATCATTTTATTTTTACGTATGTTTTCATTAGGGTAGCTTTATTCTCTTACCTATATATGTATTATTATTGTTTTTAATTTATTTGAAGTGTTAAGGATAAACCAGTAATGCTTTACCTCTGTTAACAGCCCACTGGAGTGCAGTATGTTGTTAGCTCTTTGTAGTTATCGTGGGTATCCTTTAGACCTAATGGTGTGCCAGACTTGGGATGTGAACTCTGTCTAACAACACAGGTGTTTCCTCCCTTTTAAAAGAGTTCTGTAAACAGAGTGCCTGTGTCTTAACAGATACATTAATTTGTCTTTTTTCAGTCCTCTGCAAACTAAACAGCATGGCACAAAGCGCCTGGAACCATCTTCTGCTAAAACTTTGGTTGATATAGGCACTCGGAGGATCTTCTCGTCAGAGCATGATATCTTCAGGGAGAGTGCCAGGAAGTTCTTTCAGGAAGAAGTGCTGCCTTTTCACGCAGAGTAAGATAACCTCTTAAACATTTTGGTTTGCCAATATGCATTTTTCCTTAAAATGGTTTTTGGGGTGTTACTCCTGATACGACAGGATAAATAGGTTATTAGTTTTCATGTACAAGCTATTTATTTCAAATTTACTAAATTTAAGCAAACATGTGAAAATCATGCATGAAGGAAAATCACACGTAATCGAAATTGACTACATTCTTTGAGCCCCAGTGTAGGCAATCTGGCAACCTCAGCTTAGGCCCGTGAGCAGACAATGCAGTTAGCACAGTTGCAGCAAAGTTTGCACTGCTTGTAGGATTAACTCTGACACAGGTGTTTTTGGGGTAGAGTTGGGGACAGCTCAGTTCCTACACTATTGGGAAATAGTTACTGAAAAACTTATTGATCTTGTGTCTAGGTTACTGTCTCTCTTGCAGTAGGTTTTGTAACCACATACAAGTGCATATAGCATGGTGAGGTGAATTACGTATTACCGAGAAACTTGTACAAAACTTCTTTTATTGAGTTTCTTTATTTTTTGTTTCTGTGGAAATATGTGTATTTTCTGTACAGAGTAGAAAATTATAATTCCACTGAACTACAGTGGGAGGATGGTTTTAGCCCTTGTTTTAGCCATATCCAATCACATTACAGCTGTGGAAAGGATTAATTAACTCAGGATATGGTTTTGAACTGAAAATGTCAAGCTGCAGTAGTGTCTTAAGCAATTTCTACTTTACTGGAAGTGAAAACAGTAAGGGGTAGTGAAGGGCTTATTCTGAAACTGCCCTGCTAGATCAGAGTATCCTCATACAGCTCAAGTGTGTATCTACGAACAGTTGAGGTGCCACAATTGAGTGGGTGGAGTGTCATGGCTCTGGGGCAGGAATGAACGGCAGAGTTGGTGACAACTATTTTTTTTCATCCTCAAACCACACCCTTACAGTAGTATGCTCTTCCACTGTACAGTCATATTCTGTCTGCAAAACCAGATGTTTTCCCTCATTTTTTGTTAGAAAAGCTTCCAGGGCAGGTTTGTGAGCATGTATTGGCTCTCCTTGAGGTTGCTGAAGATTCTGTTTGCTATCTTGCTGACACAATGATTTATTAGAAAGGCTGGAACAAGTTGAATTTGTGTTCTTGCATCACTTCATTGACCGGTGAGCCACTCTGTTCTCACACCTTTCAAGTAAGCAAGGAGGCTTCAGGCACAGTACGTTAATTGTCTGGGCTGATGTGAAGAGACAAATGTAGCATCAGTGAATGTAACTGTGTGGATTATTGTGAGGAGGGGAAGCTTTGGTGCTGGGTGAAGTAGAGACAGGAATGTCCCTGAAAGTGGGGGAAAGCAAAGATGGTAAAAAGAGATTCAAGATTTCCAGTGTAGGAGCAAAAACTCTGTAAATGAGCTTAAATACTGGAACAGCTTGTGTAGAAAAGCTGTGACAGCCCCATCCCTGGAAGTGTCCAAGGCCAGGTTGGATGGGGCTTGGAGCAACCTAGGATAGTGGAAGGTGTCCCTGCCCATGGCAGGGAGTCTCTAGGGTCCCTTCCAATCTGAACCATTCTGTGATTCTCTGTATTCTATATGTAGGATAAGATACTTGATTAACTGTGGGTAGTGAGCTATGGTAGTGCTCTACTGCACACAGGTGCATCAGATATAATCTGTTTACCGTATAATTTTTAAATTGTGGCATTAGAAAAAAAGGCATTAAAAGAAAGAACCTGGACCATTAGTGGCTACCCAGCTTTCTACTGAGTTGGCAAACCCCGAGAAGAGGCACTATTATTCCAAGAATAAGTAATTCTTGTGGTGTTAAAGTTTGCAAACTGTTAGCAGCTAAGCCTCAACTATCTATTTACATGAATTTGAAACTACCTTAACACAGTAATTTACCAAGATACAGTAGTGATTTGTAAGAAGTGCATAGGGACTGAATTTTCTATAAAACTGACTAATATGGTATTATTTGGTTCTGATAACGCTTTTCTCATAGGTAGAGTTGAAGTCTTTCACAAGAGATATTGCTGTGCTACACTCATTTTTTATGTGGGTAAATGGACATTTGTAAGTGGAGTGTCAGGAAGATCAAGACCTGCCCGTAGTTACCAAGACGGTTGGGGCTAAATTGCCTGAATACCAGTCTGGTATAACATTCATAACAAGTCCTAATGAAATCCTGCCAGGTTACACGTTGGAAGCAGGAGTTCAAACTTGTTTTACACTTGGCGCTCCTGTAATGCCGGTGGCATCTGTGGACTTGAAGATTAGAAATCCTGTGCTTAAGCCACTGCTTCTTGGCTGTGAAATACAGTTGTCTGTGTACCCTCACACTGTCTGTTGGTGTTCCAGCCATGACAAATAAACAGTAGCACGTGGGGGGTTTAGTGTGTGACCCTGTCTTTGTGTTCATTTTGCAGATGGGAGAAAAACGGCCAAGTGAGCAGGGAGCTGTGGGAAAAAGCTGGACAGCAGGGTTTGCTGGGTGTTGCTATTGCTGAAAAACACGGAGGCATCGGGGCGGATATTCTGTCTTCAGCCATTGTCTGGGAGGAGCAGTGAGTACTGGATGCTTCAGGAAGAATTTCAGTGATGACATTGTTGGTGACTATTTTTTTTTCCATAAGTTGTCCTCATTATGGACTCTGTTTGCTTACAGAAAATGATCTTATCTTTCCTGTGGAAAGGGTAGTTTTGCTATATGTAAATCTCTCCTGTTTTAAGTATTCTGGATCACTGTTTGAGTAACAAGTGGCTCCGCTGGCTTTGTCACTGGGGGAAGCATTTTTTTTTTTAGCCTGATAGGTTATGTACCCGTTTGGCTGTGAAATTATGTTCTATAAATAACTGTAGAAGTGCCAGAAGCTGATATTCTCTGAGACTTCTATGTAGGAGTTTTCTTCATTATTGAGGTTTTGTTGTAACACTGTGTAGTTCGATGTTCAAGTCTTTGTAGTACTTTTTCCTGAACCTTCCCCCCTCAATTTTTTTCCCAGGATGTATGTGAACTGTACAGGCCCAGGGTTCAGCCTTCATTCAGATATAGTCATGCCCTACATTGCAAACTATGGCTCTGAAGAACAGATTAAACACTTTATCCCCCAAATGGTTGCAGGCAAGTGCATTGGAGCTATTGCCATGACAGAACCTGGGGCTGGCAGGTAAGCCAAATATTAAAATAGTGTTAACATAGTTTGCTGTCTATTATTTGTCGGTGAAAAACATTCTGAGCCTCCTGGTTAGTTACTTTACAGACTAGACTATCCTACATTATAGATAAGACCTCAAAAAACCTGTTATAGATTACTGTATTACAGCTTTGTAATTTCAAGTTAGTAACTCAAAATCCATTTCTGTATTGTCCCACTGTGGGCAAATATGCTTTGTATTTGCTTTCACAATCTGAGTTTATAGCTAGCAACTTGCTTGTCACATGAACATACTTTTAATATGAAACAAAGTCAGGGGAAAATTACCTTGGTAAAGAAGGCCTGACTTTACTATTAGCTTTTGTTGTGGAGCAGAACACCTTATTTTTCTTTCCTCTGAATCCTTTCAGAGAAATGTGCCCCCCTTGTCCAGCACATATTTGGAGTAGACACTGCTGATCTGGATGATTTCCAAAATAGAGAGGGACACATGAAGCAGAAAACCTGTTGGTGTTGTGCTTCTACAAATGGTAGATGTTGCTCATGGCTTTTCAGAGAGCATCCTGATCAGGACTGAGCCTACTTAGAGGATGTGATTTTGTCTGGCATTTGTCATCTAGGGCATACTGGTGTAAAGGATTGCTGACCTGTTGGTGTCAATGCTTGTATTACACCACCTTCCACAAGCAGAGATGAGGAAATGGGACCTCATGCTCCTGTGTGGGTGCACAGATTTAACATCCTTTTCCACAGCGTGCTTGTGTGGTTTCTGTTAAGAGTCGGCTGCTCCACTGTGTCTCACTATTCTCATCTGTTTTCACTGAGCCTATGCCTGGATGGTATAAAATCTACCTTATTTTGTACTGGCTAGAATTCACGATACAAATTGCAGCTTCCAGAATGGTTTTTTGAAGGACCTCTTGCATTTCTTTTTAGTGACTTGCAAGGAATACGGACATACGCAAAAAAAGATGGAAGTGACTGGATTCTTAATGGGAGTAAGGTAAGTGCACAGATATACATACTGCTCCATAGGCTTTGGGAACTGAATGCATTTGGCTGAATGCAATGGGATGTGCACCACTCTCAGCACCTCCTCCCAATCCTTAAACTTTGTTTTGGGGTTTTTGTGTGGATTATTGTTGTGGGTGGGTTTTTTTGTTCCAGTTACTAATTTTTTAATGGGTCTTCAGATATTTCTGTTGCAGGCAATTTACAAACTGGTTTATGAGAGGACTTGTTTAGGTTCTTTTTGTAGCTTATAAATAACCCTATCAAAAGGCCTATTTTCCCTTAAACTGTGAAGAAAAGGGGGAAAAAAAGGTGTTGTGTAATATAAGCAGGACCAGGGCAGTTGTTTAGTACTGATGTTTAACAACAAAATATATACACTACCACTGTGAAATTTTCTGTGACCTGATTAAAAACTTGTGTTGCCACAATGCAAGCTGTGGAATCTTTATTCAGGAGCTTGCTGGTCATGTTAGAAAAAAACCAAAACAGCTGCATCAGATGCTCTGAATGTGTTGTCAAGCAAAGCATTAACCACTTCTTTCATTACCATAATGAAAAACAAGAAGGCAGAAAAGTGTTGAAGTGGGAGTGTGGGTTCAACAGAGCATTTTTTTTAAAGCTGTGAAATGTTTTAATCCTTTGTACTCCTGCTGTTAACATAGTACTGATAGAGACTTTTGGTCTTAGCAGAATTTCAGTGGTGAGGATGTGTGCAAGCAGATATATACGCACAGGTACTAAAAGGGTTCTCACGCTGCTCATTTGAAGCCAAGCAGGACAGAAAGCTCACTTCTTTTGCTGGACTTAAAATGGATCCATTTGACAGGCTCATGAGTTGTTCTACAGGATAATAGTAAGCAGTTGTGACAAGAAGCTGTTGATAGTTTTGGGTGTTATACTTTACTAATTTAATTTCTAGGTGAGAGAACTTCTGCATTCCTTTAATATCTACATTTGATACTGTATTCCTACTTTATCATGGGACAGGCAAAAGAAACAGATCTGTGCATTCTTTAACTTCACACTGCTGTCCCATGCAATACTTCCCAAATTAATGTCTGCCTTGTTCCAAAACACTTAATACCAAAAGCTTAAAATTCTTCTGGACACTTGAACTTTGCCTTTCAGTTTGCTTGTGAAAGTGTCAATGTAATTTTTCTTTCTGCTACTTGGTGATCTCTTCTAACCTCTATCCACCTAGCTCATTGCTTATTCCAAGTTGCCTTTTTTTGCAGGTATTCATCACTAATGGCTGGATGAGCGACGTAGTGATCGTGGTGGCGGTTACAGACCGGGAGGCCCGATCCCCTGCTCATGGGATCAGCCTTTTCCTGGTGGAAAATGGAACAAAAGGTTTCATCAAAGGGCGCAAACTGAACAAAATTGGCCTTAAAGCTCAAGTGAGTTCATACAACCCCTAATGCAAGAGGCTTGGAGGAAGTCTAAACCCACTTAATGCCTGGCAATAGCTAAATAAATAGAAGATGGAACTGTGGTGCTATTCTAGTTGTTAGACTTTAGAGCACAAACATGCAAAGTGTGTATCATGATTTTGCCAGTGGAAGTCTGAAGCATGTGATATGCAAGGAGAGGCTGAAGAAGCTGGATGTGTTTACTCTGAAGAAGCCTGGGAGGATGGGATCTTACGGATGCCTGTAGATACTTAATGGCGGCTGTAGAGATGGTGGAGCCAGATTCTTCTTTGAGGAGCACAGTGAAAGGGAGAGTGGCAAGGCACACAAGTTACATTAAGGAAAATTCTAAGAAGGTATTAGGAAAAAAGTCCACTGTGAAAGCAATCAGATACTTGCACAGGGGCTGAGAGAGGTCATGGAGCCGAGGTCATGGAGCCTTCATCTCTTAAGCTTTGGAAAGGTTAACTGGACAAGGCCCTCAGCTGATTGATTTTCTGGAGCTGCTTTGAGTAAGATGTAAGCTTAGATGACTTCTGGAGGATCCTTCCAGCCTAAACAATTCTGGGTTTTCAAGTTGAAGTGCACAATAGCAAGGTAAAATTAGGGCAAAATAAGTGTAATGAGATGAGAATGTTAGACTATCAACTGTTGTGTTTCAAATCCTCGTAGGACACAGCAGAGCTGTTTTTCGAAGATGTGCGGTTGCCAGCCAGTGCCTTGCTTGGAAAAGAGAACAAAGGCTTCTACTATCTGATGGCAGAGCTCCCTCAGGTAAAAGGAATGTGTTTACTGTCTGTAGGAAGAACACAGAGACAGTTTTTGTCATTTAGTCTTGAAGTTTCTGTATTGTGGTGAGCCACCTTGGATGCCAAAGTGAGATGTCTTGTATGCAGTGTTGTGTTGATACTGCTGAGTTTTAACTGAAGCACGCAGTGCTAGATGTGTAATTCTCTGGGCATTGCTAAAGATGTTGATATCCCACCAGCTCAAAGCCAGATCTGTTCATCAACAACCCAGCTATTGAAGAGCCTGAGGGTAGTGTATTAAAAAGAACATACTGCAGTTTTCTTGTGTACTTCTAGCATGGAAGCACTTTGCCTAGTAAATTAAATATAGTTTGGAGGTCTCTGATGCATTTGGCATTCTCTTTAAAGAAACAAGCACTGCTGTTCTAGCTCTTCTGCAAGTAAAAGCCTATTAAAGCTACATGGAACTCAGTTCATATAACAAAGTAAAGACATTGTTTAGCTACCAAAATACCTTGCTAGTTTATGACTTAGTTTATGAAGTTTTGGAATTATTTGGGAGGACAAAGAGGCAATGTGGTTTTTCAAAATGTGATTGTGCTTTGTCAAAACTATGTCTTTGTATTTGCCTCATTTGGTAGGGATCATGTTTATATTATTTTATACTGTAAATACGAAATCTGATCAAAAGAAATTTTTACTGCTTTAAAGAAATAGATGTGCTCATGAACAGGTTCAGTGTAATGTGTCAGACTGTTTCAATGTTGCCAGAAACAATTGTTCTGCAGTTAGTTTTTGTTTTTGACTGTGCTATGAGGAAGGAAAAAACAGCCATTTTTTGTAGGCTTTTTTTTTTCTAGAGTTGCACTATTGAAATAGTTAAATACTGTTGTTGTTTAAACTGAGCAATGAAACCAAATACTTGAAACAGAATCTGATGTGAATTTTTCAGTTGGTAAGAGTCCTGTGGTCAATTTGTAGCTATTTTTTGAGTCATTGTGAAAGATTTAAAAGTAAGCTTTAGGCAGCAGGGCATTTGTCCCACTCTTAAATTTCAGTAATGCAGTATGTCTGGTTTGATATTTTGTGTGATTTCTGCTCCCACTCCCTTAATGAACAACACTGAACATCTGTGTCCTAATTGTGCATCTGATGCGGAGAAATGTAGGACTAACTCAACTGGATTCTATAATTTGTGTTTCAAAAGGAAAGACTGATAATTGCTGATATAGCTCTTGCCGGCTGTGAATTCATGTTTGAAGAAACGAGGAATTACGTGAAGCAAAGAAAAGCTTTTGGGAAGACCATTGCACACTTGCAGGTGAGTTAGAACTGAGCCACTTGCATACAGATTCTAGTGTGTGTTTGCTGTTCATCTGTGCATGTGAAATAGTGACCAGATGAAAATCACTGGGCTGTTTTGAAAGGATTATTTGCACAGGTTTCACTGTTGGACTGGGACTGTTGTTTACCTCTGTGCCCATTGCTCATTTTTGAAATGCAAAAATAATAATTAAAAAAAAGCACCAGAAAAGCCTTAATGTATGTATTTTATGATTTGGGTACATAACCTCCCAGCAGTGCTGCTTCTAGGAGGGAAAGGCAGGCAGAAAGTGTATAGGCTCTTTGCTGCTGCTGAAGAACTTGCCTTGTTGATCTTATGCTTGCATTTTACTGCCAGGAGTCCTAATCCTGGGACTGTGCATATACCATGTTCCTCTGCACACAGAGCATTGCAGAAGAATGACTTTGGTTGCTGACGGTGGTGGGGACTCCCAGCAGTGACCTTGCTGCTCGAGTGCTGCAGAGGTGCTTCATGGATGGTGTAATGAGATTCCTCAGCCAGCAGCAGTCTGGGTGTTTGTGTGACTGCATGTAAAACTGTTGGGGCGTGCTCTGTGGGCAGACCTTGTTCCTGATGGGGGTGGGTAGTTGTCTTTTGAGACGTTTGTGCCTACACTCTTCAGCTGCAGTCGTAAAACAGATGTTGCTTTCCACAGGAAATCCTCACGATTGCCATACTACAATTTTCCTGAAAACCACATTAACTGTTAGGGCTGAAGCAGGCCAAGCTCTCTCGTGTTTATAGGATAGAACTGACTCATATGGGCTAAGGATGTTGACTGCCTCTTTTTTTAATATATTTTTGAAGTAATTAATAAAAAATCCATTTCTACGTCTTGAGACTTGGTTTGTCAAACTCAAATCTTTAGATGTGAAGAGCACCAGAACTGGAACTTTTAGAGGCTGGAATGCTAGGTATCCCTCAGGGAAATATGATCTTCATCTGTTTTTAAAGTTAACTTTCAGGAATCCATAATTCCAGATGGGATTTAGTATGCACACTGTGTGAGGTTAACACAAAAAAACCTGTATTTTAGATTTTTTTTTAATGTAGGTAAGGGATGCTTCATATTTGTAGTAGTTCACTGTGCAGAGATCTCCAAAATAATCTCCTTTTTTTAGGCTAGGCCACTGCCAACCAGCAGGTGGACAATAAACTTCATAAAATATGTTATTTTTGCCAAAATAATGAATTTCTGCATATCTCTTCAGTTTCCTTTTTTTGTTGCTGATGGCTCGAGCATGCGTATTATAAATAATCCTTTCTAATTAGAGCTCTGCCTTGGGCTAGTTCATTTAGTCATGCCATGTTGTGGCATTTGAAATGAATTCTTTCCCTGTAGTAGTAGACTGGTCCAGTATATTGTCAAGGAAAGCAAGATTTTTTTTTTTATATACATTTCTAGAACTGAGATTAAGAAAGAACTTTTGTTACTGGGTGATATTTTTATCCCTTCCCTACTAGATTTACAAGAAGATGGTCAAATGCCTGCCTGGTCTGGTTTTACATAAACTTACGATGGATTTTACATCTTCTATCTGGAAACTCTTTTCCATTGTGACAGAACTCAGTGCTGAAAAACTTTCTGATAGTCTAAAATTAGTTTTATTTTTTGCTTATGTGTCTTTGCATGTAGCTTAAACTCTTAAGAATACATCAAAAAAGCTTTCAATAGGTGGTGAGATGTTATTAATTGGGAAAATTCGTGACTCTACAGGGTGAAAGGACCTTCCCTCACAAGAGGGAGCAGAGAGTGACAGAGCACTCTGGGCCTCCTGCCATGCACTCTCTAGGAATTTTTCTCTTTCTCTTTTTTTCCTCTTAAATTCATGTTTTGAGTTGACCTTGAGAAGTAAAGAGCAGTACTTCTGTCTAGTAAGACTGGTGAAGTCACAATTGTATGGAAGGTAAGGTGTCTTCTGATGTACAGAGTCAAAGTTGTTTGAAATTGTGATTTCTAACATAAATCCTTTTGGAAAATGCTGAATTTTCTACCTAATGTATTAAACTGCACTATACTCTTTCCTCTACCCTCTCTATCCATTTCCAAAACAAGACCGTACAGCACAAGTTGGCTGAAATAAAAACACAGATTTGTGTGGCCCGAGCTTTTATGGACAACTGTTTGCAGCTGCATGTAGATAAACACCTGGACTCCGCCACAGCCTCGATGGCAAAGTATTGGTATGTGCTTACATCATCTGGAAGTGTTACTTGCATGATCTTAACTCTAATCATGTCAACAAAACTCACAGCTACAATGAAAACCAGTGCTGACTAAACAGATCAATTTCAAAATAAAGGCAGGCTTTTAAAATAGGCTTTGATTAATAAAAAGGTCACGATTCAGCTTTAGCTTCAAGTAAAAGTGAGTGCTCCATTGGTATTTAGACGAAAATTTACATTATACTATAGAAATTTGTTGTTGGATGTTTTTTGGTTTTCTTTGTTGTTTTTTTAATGAGGTGTATGGCTTGTTTTGTCTTTTTTTTTAAAGCAAAATTTGAATATTTGAATATATTTGCAGCTCTGTTATACTGTTTAGTTAGTCTTAATAGTAGCTGTTTGGCCCAGCCAGTTTTCAAAGCAGACAGCTTTTGAAAAGAAATAGTTGGCTACAGCTGTTGGTGTAACTGAGACTAAACACTGCTTTGCTTTATTGTCCAGAACTACTTCTCCCTCACCCTGTACTTGGTGGTGTTATCTGTTAACTTACTTTTACCAGAGAAAAACAACTGGACAACTGGAAACATCTAAGATAGTAGCACATGAATTTGTGTAGTTTTAGCTTGTTGCAAAGATGGGAGAAAGACAAGCACATCGGACATGAACAAAGAAATGTATGGAAGATATACAGGGTTACTGTTTTTAGGCTTTTCAAAATAAGTATAGAGGAAATGAACAGAGAATACTTCCAATGGAAGGAAGGATTTTGAGTGCTATTCCTGGCACTGATTACATAGAAGTACGAGGTACAGAAGCAGAGGCATTCAGTTTTGAGGAAGAGGAAACAACTAATACCAGCTCAGATATGAAGACTCACTTCCTCAACAAATTTCCCAAAGCAAGGCATTTGAAACTCCCTCACTTTTCCAACTGTTTACTACCATGATTTGTTGTGGATTTCCCCTTTCTCTAGTGGAGTCCCTGTGACTCCATTCTGTAAAACTCTCTTAAATGGTCTAGAAAATGCTTGAATGTAGAATTGCTTTATTTCCGAATGTGTCAGGAGATGCCCTCTAGTCTCTAATTTTCCTTCAAAGCTTTTGTGTAGTCAATGACTTGAGCTAGAGCTTTGAAGGACTTTAAAACCTGGTTTGTGCATCTCTTTTCTGATGTTTGGAGAAAGGTCTGTAGGGTTGTTTTGGTTTGGAGTTTTTTTGTGGTGACAGGTTGTGTTAGCTACCTAAATGAATTTGAGAATGTACATAGGAAAGACAGTTGCAGTAACTTACTGCTACAGACTTAAAGTTGGTATAATAAACTGAATAAGGGGAAGGTTTGGGGAAAAGGCAGTTATTCCTGGAGAAGTTCAGTTGTCATTTTAATCTCTTCTGTTGCCACTCTGAAAGCTGTATGCCTTGAAAGTGGGTTCTATTCATGTCTTGTAAGTTTGGCTTGAGTTTCCCATGCAGTTGAATTTTTTTTTTGCTATTAAATCCATATTTTGCAGTGAACAAATGCTGTTGAAGAATTACAGTATGGTTTAGAATTGAAGGCTCTAAAATTTATTGAGGAAAATAAATTATGCCCAGGATCACTTGGGCATATGCTGGGGTTATGCTCAAAGAGCATCCTGGTGTGTTGATAGTGGGAATGGTGGGGGGGAAGCCTGGTTTACTCTTATTTTCTGAAAAAACAGGAATTTGGTAAGAAAAGACACTGTATCAACTTGCTTCACAAAAGAAATCCTTGGTCTGTGAGAAAGGTAAACAAGCCTGTCTGTTTTGTAACCTTTCCTTCTCTGAAAGCTGTTCCGTAAAGGGAACAAATCTTTAATGCATTAAATTGAACAGTATTTATTTCTTACTCATCATGTTATATTTTTGTCTTATGTTAGCGTGTCTTTATCTCTTGTAATGTCTTGCAACATAACAGCCTTCTAAAAGCAAATTTCCTTTTGGCTATTTAAGGTGTTCTGATCTCCAAAACAGCATAGCTACTCAGTGTGTACAAATGCACGGAGGATGGGGGTACATGTGGGAGTATCCAATTGCAAAGTAAGTGTAACATTTCAGATTGCATGATGAAGGATTACCAGCAAAGTCAAATGAGGCTCTTCCTTTATGTCTGTGTGTCAGTTGTTTAGTGTTAGTAATGATTTACTGTTCCTTTTCTCATCAACTAAAAGGGAATCTGCTTTACAGATGTCTGCAGGAAGGCATTGTTTTGATTCTCCAAACAACTCATAAACTGTTCAGCAATTTTTTCTGTTTTTTCACAAAATAGAAGTTGTTTTCGTACAAGAAAATGTTAATTGAAGAAGCAGAAGCAAAACTGTCAAAACAGAAATGAGGGAAGCTAGTTATATGTTTTATCTGGAATTAGATGCATATGTATGAAGAAAATATGTTGATCAGATACCACTGAATATCAAATTGTCAAACTGAGGGCATAACTGACTTCATACAGCTTTTTTACGCCTTTTGTGATGAAAAATTTGAGAGATTTATATGTAGAAAAAGGAATTTGTCATTCCCAATTTTTTGCTGACTTTATAAATTTAGAGACATTTATGGATCTTTTGTATATTTCCTTGTGTATTATCTGTGAAGTTTGTGTACAGGCCTTGTGCCACACTAGGTAGGGGTTTTGGTGCTGTTCTTATTTTTTTAAAAATCAAAGGGGGTAATCTGATGTAGAAATAACAAAACCAGGACTGCTGTGTAGTTGTCATAAATAGGTCAGCTAATTTTTTTAACTGAGTTTAGGTTTAAAAAAAAATTTTAGTACATTAGAAGTACAAAATGTTGCTTTAAAATAACTTGTTCCTCCATGTTTCCAGTGAGTGTAATTTGTCAGTGTTCTGCACCATGTCTTACTAAAGGAAGGCCAGCAAGCCCTGTTCAGGGTGTTCTTGAACCCCTGCTTGTCTGTGTGTAAAGTAGTTGCTCGCATAGGGTTTTATTTTCACGATGGTCCAGCCACCTGTGAATTTCCAGAGAATGCCACGTTGCTCCTGGGCTGCTCTCTCTATGACGAAGCAGAATTAAGATGGAAAAGCTGTCTGCATCATACTGTGTGCTGTCTCCAGGAACAAGAGTTGGGAACGGAGGAGTAGCAGGAGTCTGGGTTTATAGAGCTTTATTTTTCTTTTTAATTAGAGGTGATAGTGGAGACTTTACAATATAAACAAAAAACTAGGGAAGGGGTACTGACCCACTTTCTGGTCTGGCGTGCACAGCACCCTGGAAAGTTGAGATATTCTAGGTAGTTGAAGCCTCTTAGAAAATAAGAACTACTTTATCAATGCAAATAGTATACTCTGAAAAGAGGGATTTCTAAAGATAAAACGCTCTTTTTCTTTTGACTGTATGTCCATTCTGAGGTGTTTTTAATGTTTCCTTGTTTGGTTTTTTTCCCCCCTCAGAGCTTTTGTGGATGCCCGTGTTCAGCCAATCTATGGTGGTACCAATGAAATAATGAAAGAACTTATTGCTAGAGACATTGTCAGTGACAAGTAGGACAGATGCTTACTACTTTGCAGAGTCTTGCAGAATCCTTTAATATATTAATATATGGCATAAAATCAGACATCAGAATGTAAGTAAAATAAATGTGCTGTATCATAGTCTTCAGAGGAAGTTACATTTAAAAAATCCCCATGTTAATAACAACAGTGTGCTCATATACAGGATATCTAATATTTAATGAAATTTAAATTTAAATATCTTTGGACAACACAGAGTAGTTCTCTGGGTTCTGAGAGTTCTGGTAGTGAAAGGCAGTTTTATGTCTGGAATGTTGAGTAGCTTGGTCTTTCAGACTTGAACCATTGTGTTGAATCCAACCCTCAATTTTCAGAATCAAATCTCCAGACAAGCCATATTCTTAAGAAATAAACAAAATTAAATTTTAATGTAGCTTTGAATTTGTATTTCCCCTTGACGAGTAGAACTTGACACTTGCTGTTGTTGCCATACACCTGCTCAGTATGCAGCAGCCACCTGCTGTGCAGCTGACCTCTCTGTTTACATCTAACCCGGAATGCCTTATTTTAATTACTTTGGTCAGATAAACATAATAAAGCATTTCTATGCAATCTCATGCTTGTCTGCGTTACTTCAAAGCCCGCAGGGGAACCGGGCTTTTCCCTCCGTGCCCGCGTTCACCTCAGGGCACGGAGGGGTTGTTCGGAGGGAGGGAACGTAAATCTGGTGAGCGTGAGGGCTTTTCATTGGCGATGATAACTTGGAAATACCTAGGAAGATGTGTGTGGTTTTGGGGATTTTTAGCCCTTTATCCCTGCTGGGCGTTAAGAGTTGTACCTGCCCGCAGCTCGGAGCAGAAATGCCCCCTCAGCTCCCACACGGCCCTGCCACGAGCGGGGGGGGAGCGCCGTCTCCGCGTCAGGCGGGGCCTCGCCAATGGCGGGCGGCCACGCCCCCGCGCCGGACCACGCCCCCCGGCGCCCTGGATTGGTCGCGCTCCTCCCCCTGAGGCGCGGGGGAGGCCCCGCCCCGCCGCGCTACGCTTTAGCTGGGCGCGGACTCTTCAAGAGCGGCAGTGCGAGCCGCGCCGGGCGCTGCGCCGCGTGGGCTGGGGGTAGCGGCGGCGGCGCTGCGGAGAACCCGCCGGGCGCGGAGGCA
>WBMZ01015819.1:0-20385 GCA_013400975.1 Atrichornis clamosus
AAGCCATTCCTCTTGTCCTGTCATTCCAGGGTCTTGTAATAGTCTCTCTCTCCATCCAAATTTAAGAAACACATGGAATAACTCTGTAGATATCTTCTGTATTCCTCATTTTTGAGGGTGTTTCTTGTCTCAGGCCAACATACTTGGGCTTGCTAGAAAGCATGAAGATCACTTGAACCAAGCAAATAAGAAGGAAGAAAGATTAACAGAATCACTCTGCAGCTTCCTGTCCTCATCTTGCCCCAGGGAGCTTGGAAAAAACCTCCCAAAGGGACAAAAAGCAGGTTCACACCCAGATCTCTGCAACACCAGGCTTGAGAAGAGCTCTGCTCAAAGAATCATCTCAAAAGGACCAGAAATATATTTCCCTTGCTGAGATTTTTCAGAGCAGGAAAGATGAATTTAAACATACTATGAGGGCGCATGTGGAAAAAAAAGAATCCTTCTGGATTGTTCCATAATTAATTTTAAAATATGAAAAGAAAATTGCAAGGGGGCATATTCTGAGAACATTTTCCCTAAGCGTGTCTATTTTTTTTTTTAATTTCTGATTTTTGAAGCCTGAAAAAGAAACGTCCCCCATAATCCTGTTTTTCTTTCAGGGTGGCCTTACCTGTGTAGTGATTTCAATATGAACTGATGTCTCTTAGCACAGGGCAGCTCTGCTCTGGTGCTTTGGTTCTGTCCCCACCTGTCTGGTGAGGACAATGGCAGTGGCTCAAAGGGTTGTCCAACTGGGTGGTTGGAAAATGACAGAGGTCTCTCACTTTGCAAACCAAAATATTAGAGGTGCTGCAAATTAATAAATGCATTTACTGCAGGAGTTCACTATTTTTTCTGAGCCTTATCAGAAAGGAGAATTGAGAAAGGAAAAAGCAGCTGAATCCTCTGCAGTCAGGGTGGTCACCACAGGATGGCCCCGGAGCACTCGGGGAAGGAGGAGAAGCAGCAGCCTGAGGCATTTACTGGCTCTTACTGCAGCCAGACAAAAGCTTTCCTAAAGAACAACAGTTTGGGAGCTTCCCAGTGCTCAGTGCCTGCTCCAAGGGCTGATCATTCTCCCGAGGAGGCCGGGAAGGGCACGGAGGGAGAGGCAGCCAGGCAGGCTCCACTGAGCTGCGGCCTTGTCTCGAGGTCTGGACCTGCTGTGGCTCCGAAGGGTTGAGTCCATCCTGAGCCAGGGACAAGGGAACTCTTGGCTGGTGTTTTGGTGCTGCCTGCAAGGATTGGCAGTTGCCTCAGCAGGTGCTGGAGGATCCAAACGCATCCAGGTTCCCAGTTTGTATCAGGAGGAATGAGCTGTCCCTGTGCCGCAGCAGGAGGAGGAGGGGGCAGCTTTCCTGAACCCATCCCTGAAAGGTTTGAAGTGGCACCATCCATCTCTCCCTGCTCCTGATGTGCAGAGGGTGCCATGCCCTGGACTCCTGGAATGTAATATTTTCCCTTAAGTCTGAAGTGGGAGGTGTGAGTTGGGTGCCAAGGGCATGAAATGTTTGGGGCTGTCTGGCTGCCCTGCAGGACACCCAGCATGGAGCCATGGGCAGTGCTCCCACCAGGCACGCTTCCTAGGCAGCAGCTGACACGGGATAAGGGATTGTTCCACCTAATTCTTCATTACCACACATCCCTGGTAATTTGCTGGGTTCCCCCAGGGGATTTGGCATGGCCCTGTGTGCTCAGATTTTCCTTGCAATTGAGTTCTTCCTCCATCAGACGCCCTAATTCTCCCACTCTGCTATGAGGAGATCCTGTGCAGGGGGAGAAGAACTGGCCCCAGCTCTTATTTAGACATTTGCTTTGGGGTTTTTTGGTTGGTTGGGTTTTTTTAATCCCTGTCCTCTCCACATTCCCTGTTCGCTCTGCAATCTTTGCCTCCTGTTTGCCATGGAAATCCAAGCTGGAGGAGCTCAGACATCAGGGACTCTGCATGTTTTGGAAACTGTGCTCTGGCCATGCCAAAATCCTGGCATGCCAAGTCCGAGACAGGACTGGAGACATCCGTTCCCAGCTGTGTGGGCTCAGCCAGGATTCCTCCTCTGCCACAAGGGGAATGGGCATCACCTCCACGAGAAGCACCATTTTCCTAATGGATCCAGTTCCTTCCCGAGCTGTGCTGTGGGTTCAGAAAAGCCCAGCCATGAAGATTTCCATGGAAAGGGTCAGCTCTGCCTTGTGTTGGTGACTTGGGAATCACTCTGCAATGGCATTTCCAGTTTAAATCTTCCCCTTTTCCCCTTGAAGTAGAGTTTGCCTTTGGATGTGGATGCGAACAAGGCAACTAATCAGGTTTTTTTCCCTGTTAATATTTTGTTTCTGGTTGGAGGAAACAAAGCACCTTTGTGCCAAGCCAGGGTTTGTGCTGAGTGTTCTGGGCTTTTTTGGGGTTTGATTTTGACCTGCCCATGTAGGACAAATGTTTTGCATCCGCAAGATTCAAATGAGCCGGGAGACTTGTTCCCCTCTCAGCTCTGCTGCCAGGTTCCAGGGAGTTTTCAGATGCTTTCCTGAATTGATGATTTCTAGGTCAAGGAGAGTGTTACGTTTTTTTGACCGTTTGTCTTCTGCTAATCGCTGTCAGCCCAGAGATTTATGCACGGATAGTGACAGCAGATGGGGTCACTTTTATTAGGAATTCACACACCAAGCAGGGAAAGGCACAGGGGCCTTTGCCAGGTGGGCTGTGGATACTCAGGGACTCCTTCACTGAAAATATTTCTGGTTTTAACAAAGCTTCAGCTTGTGGATTTTCATTATTTTTCTTGCAATAAATGCACTTACATACAATTTTTTTCCCCTCTGCTGATAAATTTTGTGGGAAATTTTCCCATTATTGCCCAACATCTCTGTTGCCTGTGTCTGCCTGAGTGGATGTTGCTGCTCCTGCACTACGGATTCAAGGGTCTCCATCTATATTCCAAATATACCATTGCTTCTTGCAACACAGACCTCTAGAACCCAATATTTATTTACATCCTGGCTTGGGTTTTTTTGGTGGAAGGAAATTTTGCGAATCTGGAGTTGCCAGGAATGCCAGAATAAATCACTGCACCCAAGAGGCAACTTGTGCTGGGTTGGAGGTGGTGGATCTCCTGCCAATCTTTAAAACCACTGTGCAGGTGGATGTAAAACTGCAATTCCTAGGAAATCCAATGCCTTAATTTTTATTTTTTCAGGACTATATAAATCACATTGTGTTTTTCTGTGTGGTGAATATGATGATTCCAAGGATCACAACATCCTTAACTTTTGCAGTCTGCTTAAACAAAGAATTGGATCAGAGTTGCAGGAATAAAATAACCTGGATATGGGGAAGGAGGCACATCCTTGGGGCCCTGATCTCTCATTTCTCTCCTTTCCTTTCTCTCCCATGACATTGTCCCATTTTTCCATACCGACATGGGAGTACAGCAACACCTTTGCAAGTCCCTTCTTTAAGATGGCCCAAACAAATCAACTTTAGCCAAAGAATTGTGTTTCAGGACAACTTCCAAATGAATTTTGGAGCAGTGAGTTGTGACTTTGAGCCCTGCAGCCACACAAAAATGTGTGATATGGGACTATAAGGTTGTATTCTTGTATTTTCCTAAAAAAACGCCCGTGCTCTGCTTCTGCCTCTGTTTTTGGGCGCGGGCCTTGTTGCAGGAGATGGTGTGTGTTGGGACAGGGGCTGGTGGAGGGGTTAAAGCAGCTCAGCCACTCTGGCACTCCAGGGGGTGTTGGGATGGGATTTATCATCAGGTTTCTGAAGGTTAAACTGGGTGAACCCACAAACCAGCCACCAGATGCCTTCGTTGTCTCTGGGACACCTGAAAAACATCCCATCCTGGCCTGGTGGCTCAGAGGAGAGGTGGATGTGAGATGTCCCAGCCAGAAAGCTCATCCCAAGAACACAACTCAGGATCCTCTCAGCCCACTTGGAGCCATGGGAAAGGGGATGATGAAACAGCCATCAACACACATTTTGTGAGCAGGTGCTAAAAGAGAACAGGAGGAAAAAATCCCTGCAAGCACCCTTTGGAAGCTCCCGAGGCCTGCAGTGATGCAGAGCTCTGGGTAATGGACACTCCCTGAGGTTTCCCCTCCCATGGAACACAATTGATTGCAGCGAGATTACGATGCCATTAAAATTCACTCTGCCCATAAACCAATGCCGTGGAAAATGCTGACGTTTATAGCAGCTCCTACAAGAGACATATTTCAGGGTGAAAGTGAGTCCTAATGCAAGAACTTTATTTAGGTAAAACAACATCCAGGGGAGGGGGGGAGAGGCGGAGGAGAGGTGGTGGCGATTGCAGAGGATTTTATTTCTTTGAACTAATGGGTATACGGATGCTAAATTTAAAAGACATTTTTAATAAATCTATTGGCCTTTGACAAAATCAATCCAAACCCCATAAACCAAGAAGTCACCCACTTGGTATTAATGAGGCTACATTTGCATTTATTTTTCCTTTACACTAGACAAACCATTAATTTCGTGTTTATGCTTCCTTTGAAGTCTGAATGCTTGTAGATAGATGGCCACATCAAGTCTCCTGCTGCTACATTAATATTTTGCTATAAATGATAAATTTGACCATTTTCTACAACACCCCTTTTTTCTTTAAGAAAGCTGAGAAAATGCAAGCAATAAGTCTTAAGCCCCTGAAAGCTTCGCTGTTTTTTTAAATACTCTGCAGTCATTGATTATTAAAGCAGTCATAGCTTTAACTTGGGGTTGCATTTGATGGCACCCAGCATTCTGCTGCTGGAAATTGAGAGATGTTCATTAACCAATCAGGGGTTCCTTTTTTTTCCAAATCATCTTTCATTTGACCTGTGCAAAAACCGGACGCGGCCAAGTCCCCACTGCCTCAGCCCCTCCCTGCCCTCTAGAAGCCCCCCCTCACAACTCTGGGTTGCTTCCATGCAAGATAAGTACATCCTTGTGCTCCATCAGGACATCCAAGGTGCCTTTTCCCAGTTTTGCAGTAATTTACTATTTTTTTTGCAAATTTTTTTTTTCAAGATGCTCTACTGCCCATACAGCTCTCTGGGCACCCCCGCAAAAGATTGCAGCTCCTAGAAACAAAGGGAAAATCCTTCTGAAAAACTTCCAGCAGTCCAGGATGATGGACAGGATGGAGACTGAATTCCTTGGAAAGGTCTGTAATTTTTCACAGCCTGGACCCTTCTCTCAAATCCCAGATCCAGAGAAGGGCACAGGATTGGGAATGCTCCATGTCTCCTTGCTTGATGTGGGTCTCAGGATGGGTTTCAGGAGTTCAGTGTGGGTGGATTAGACCTCTTCCAGGAGAAGTGGGATGGCTGATATCCAAGAGAGTCCCTGCAGCCAGTGCAGGGAGCTGTGTGGCAGTAGGGAAAGCCTAGGAACCTCAAAAACATTCCAGGTTCATGTTTTCCCCGAGAAACACAGAGTAGCAGGCTAGCTCTAAAAAAACCTAAGGATCCCAGATTCCCTGGAATCCCTAGGGATTCGTAGGCTGGTGTTCCCATCTCAGGGATATTGCTGGGCACACTTACCTGGGCTGGGGCTCTGTGGGGAATACATCCCTGTTTACACCACTTAGGTGGGATGAGGGAAGGGGTGTCCAGCCCTCCACTTCCCAGCAGGTTAGACCTTCTCCTGAGGCACTCCTAGGAACTGGCCCAGATATTTCTCATGGATTCTGCACCTGGCAGAACTTGTGGATGCTGACTGGTCAGCCCTTCCATGGAATCACAACATCATGGAATGGTTTGGGTCGGAAGGGGCCTTAAAGCCCATCCAGTCCCACCCCCTGCCATGGGCAGCGACAACTTCCACTATTCCAGGTTGCTCCAAGCCCTGTCCCAGCTGGCCTTGGACACTCCCAGGGATAGGTCAGCCTTGCATGTGTAGTGTAGCAAGGATTTAGGTGCTAATGGACCCTCAGCTGCCCAAAGAGAGATCTTGTGATTTATATTTCTTCGTGTAGGTGCCTAAATGCTTCCTTGGTCACACGTTAGGGTTTTTCAGATCCACCCTCTGCCTACCAACCCTTGCTGCTCAGGAAAAGCATCAACATGGAATGTTTTGGGGTGGCTGCAGGGCATTTTGAAAGAGATGGTGAAGTGTTTTGGGGTTTTTTTGTGGCAGGTGTTGCAGGAGGCCTTGCTGCCATGTTATCCACAGGCAGGGAGGCGGGATGGGAAAGGCAGATCCAGTGCAGCATCACTGGGGGCCCAAAGTGAGGATGCAGAGAGCCCCAGTGTGAGCTATGTGTCTGCAGCAAGTTCTCTCTTGGTTCCCTTCCAGATTCCTCTGGCAGCTCATCCCTGATCCGTGCCCTGCTGTTGCGGGATGCAGAAATTACATGGGATGCAGGGATGTCCAGTGCTCTGCTGTGAGACTGGGGATTAAGGGCTCCTTCAGCTCCAGCCTCTTCCCCTTCCCTCTAAATCTTTTATCAGTTGTCTGACAGGTCTCCCAGCAGCTCTGGTGGTGGAGCAGGATATGAGCTGTGCTTCCCCTTCTCCCAAATCAGAGCCATTCTGTGCACACCCTCCCTAAACAAGGAGCAGGGACCCGGGCATGAATTAGCAGATTAAATATCACTTTTTTTGTGGGTTGGTTTATTTTATTTTTTTTTATGAAGCATCTTTTATAGCTGTGCTGGGGTTAGGTTCCATATAACCCTTGTTTATTTTCTTTGCCAGACGGAGTTTATGGAGGAGGGAAGGGATGTTATATCAATAGGGGAGTGGCTATTGACACTTGCTGCTATGAAGTGCCTTTATGTGCTTTCAAATGGCAGGATTATGCTCCGGATGGCTCCGTGCCGGAATTGTCTTGTGCTCCATTAACAGCCCAGGGATGGAGGCGCGAGCTGATGGTGGGGGTCTGACATGCAGGAGGGCTGAATATTGAAGGGGTGAGCTGCACCCACTCTGGTTTTTTTCCCTTTTTTTTTTTTAAATGAAGAAGAATTCCTACTTGTACGGATATGCTGAAATTCAGCCCGCTGGGGATCACAGCTCCCTTCCAGCAGACCCTTGCTAAGAATCCATGAGGGTGGTGAGAAAACCTTGAGGCCTGTTCTTAACAGTTCCAATTTCTCCTCATCCTCATTTGGCTATTTCCCATTCAGCTCCCAGCGTCTGCATTTGAAAGGTTCCCATGTCCAAACCAGTTCAATGAGAAACACACTTAAAACAGGAATAATGCCTCGATCCAGGTCATAGAGGGGTGGAATGTTTCAGGAATACCATGGATCTTGTGAGAGGCCTGTCTGAGTCTTCCATTTTGGGCAGCAGCCCTGATGAACACAGTCCTAAGGCAGGTTTTGTGCCCAGGAATCTCTCCCAGCATCCAAGATTTGTGCCCAGTAGAAGCTCCGTGCTCAGCCCCACTCCAGCTGGTTTTGCCTGCTGTCCTGCCAGCTGCTCACATTCTGCAGGCAGTGGATGTCTTTGGGATATATCCACAGATTTTTCCCTTGCCCAACAAGTCTGAACATGCTGAAGATCAAGTGAATGTGGCTGGCACTTCCCGTCAATAATTAGAAATGAAAGCAAGCATGAAATAAATGTCTGGGTGATTCTCATGAAAAGCTGAGACTCAAACAGGGATTTCAGAAGCCAGCCTTCTGCCTTTCACTTTGTATTTTGGCCTCTTTTTGCCTTTGAAAAAAAAGAAAATATAAGTGTAGTGTCTAGGAGCTGGGAACTTCTCCCACCCCAGGCTTCTCACTGTCCTTGATGTCTCCTCTCATGCCATGGGAATAGTAGTGTTGGAAAAGGGCTGAATCTGATGGACAGTCTGGATCACTGGGGATTCTCCCCACCCCTTCCACAGGAGTTCTCATGCTCTGGGAAGGGAGTATAACTGAGGAGAAGACGTTTCCCTGCATCCCTCAAAATCTGCCTTTGAGCAGAGCTGGGTTTGTACCACAAACCAAAGGAAACATCCCAAGCCGCAAAAACAAATGGAATAATAAAGCCCAGACAATTTGAAAGGGGGTGGTTATTAAGGGTTTTGCTGCTCCTTGGACCTGTTAACTCATCCTGCCCAGGGGCAGTGCATCCTGCTTGGAATAACTAACTTTGGATCACTCGTTTTCCCCTCTGGCCATCCGCTCCTGCTCCGGTTCCTGTTATGTTCATGAAGGAATAAAGTTAACAGCATCATCCCAGCTTTAATTCTCTGCCAAAGCTGGAGCTGGGCTGCTCAGACGAGCAGCAGACCCAGGCTGGTGGCTACTGTCACCTGATTCTGCTGTGAAGGGAAATGAAGCAGAACCTCCTCCCTGTAGAGACCAGGGAACCACAGGAAGGTTTGGGTTGGTAAAGGCCTTAAAACTCATCTCATTCCACTCCCTGCCATGGGCAGGGACACCTTCCCTCAGGGCAGGCTGCTCTGACCATCATGGAGATGATCCGTGACCTGTAGGATGGGCTTTGGAAGATCACTCACTACTCCAGATACATCAATTAATTATCTTGTCATTCCATGGCTCACTACCAGATCTTGGGATCTGGACTTTAGCTACTCCATTGGTCAGAGTCATCATTCCTTTGCTCCTCAACAGATCAGTTGCAGCTTCTCTTATTCCCATTGCCCCCTGTAGCCAGCACCTTCTCAGCTAAGGAAACTTGGGATTGGGGGAATCTGTGATCCAGAAGGACATGATGCCTTTGCCCTCCTCCCACTGCAGAGGGCACAGGGATGGGAAGATCCCAGAGATCCCATGTGCTGCAAGCTTGTTTTGCTCTTGGATCCTTGCCCAAGAAAAGCCACTTGAGGACTCTGGTGCCCCAAACCTTTTCCGTCCCACCATGAGAACAGTGACCTGGACTTCCCTCCTCCATGCCAGACACATCCCAGTGAGTCCCAGGGGTGAGGGAGCCAGTGTCACGGAGTCCTCCAGCTATTCCTGCTGGAGGGGAGGTGAGCTGTGATGGGTTCTGCCAGTCCTTCAATCCACAGCCAGAGAGGCAGGAAGGGAGGGAAACAGGGAAGGAAGCAGACACAAAGGGTGCAGCTTTGCTAGAAAGGGAACATGGTGCTCCCCAGTTTAATATCTGCCCTTTATTCCCATTACAATAATTGCAGACTTTCAGACTGGACATGATGCCGGAATCAAGGCTGAAATTAGTTTTCAGCCATTCATTCATAACTGTTGTGTTTAAAAAAAAAAAATTTAAAAAAAAAAGAAGAGAAAAAAAGAGGGAGAGAGAAGGTGGGGGAAACAAAAGTAAATACAAAAAGAGAAATGTTAACATGTGTGGCGCAGAATGTGTACAGCAGACAAAGCTCTGCTTGTTCTGCCACAATGGCTTTGAAAAGCAGGTGTCATAGCAGCTGTACAAGGTTAAAGCACAGGGACCATTATGTACAAAATGAGTGAGTCTTTATCCAGACTCTGCTTCAGCTCTTAAGAATGTGCTTCCTATTGTGCCAGTGTTTGCTGGAAGGACTCCATCTACACAATGGAGAAATTTTTCATTCTCACCTTCCCCCCAACCTCCGTTCCACCATCCAAATCTACAGTTATGGATATAATACAGACCTCTGGCATTCAAGGTCCTCATTGCCCCATACTTCTGAAACAAAAGCTATTGTGCTGCACCATGAAAGCCGCCTGCAGCAGAATAAAGCTCTTCAGCAGAGGACCCTGAGAGAGTATTTGTGAGGCTCTCTCCAAAGTTAAAATCCCGGCGAAAACAAAACACTTCCAATTAAAAATGTTCCCTCACTTTGTTTTGTGTGTTTCGCTGCCTTTGCTCTCTCTCCCCCTCTCAGAGATGTTCAGAGAGATGCTCACACAAAAAGGCAAGTGACCTGTCCTTGTTTTCCTTCTCAAAGGCAGAAGATGGAAAAGCAAGAATGCACAGCCTGGGAGACAGGCAGCATTATTAAGAAAAAGAAGTTGGAAACCAGGCCAGGAAGCATCTTCTTCCCAGTGGGCAGTGGGATGGGCTGATGTGCTCTGAAACTCGAGGCATGAAGCTCAGCAATGACACATATCTTTTGGCAGTGACAAGCACAGGGGGTCACAGGAGAACTATCCCATTCCCAGCTTTTCCATACCCTTCCCCACAGCACATCCAGTGTGCCTCAGGTATCTCCTGGAGAGAGCAGGATGGGAAGTCCCTTTATTACCTAATTTGTCCCCTGGGCTTGTCTTTTAGATAAATTCAGTGGGACAGGGTGGAGCTGGGTCCTGTTGCCAGTCCCCAACCCAGACCAACCCTGCCAAAAATGAACCATCAGGGCAACAGACCCTGCAGCCCCTAGAGATCAGTGAGGGCTTTGCTCTCACCCCAGGAGATGCTGCTGGGACAAACCCAACCTCTTATTCCAGAAATAGTCACAGAATCCCAGAATGGGCCAGACTGGAAGGGACTACAGTGGGTTACCTGGTCCCACCCCCCTGCTCCAGCACAGCTATCCCAGAGCACATGGCACAGATTGTGTCCAGACAGTTCTGGAATACCTTCAGTGAGGGGGACTCCACACCTTCTCGGGGGAGCCAGTCCAGTGCTCGGTCAGTGCACAGGGAAGAAGATTTTCCTCATGTCCAGGTGGAATTTCCCACGCACCAGTTTCCAGTTGCCTCTTTTCCCATTGCTGGGCACCGAGAAGTTTGTATTTTCTCTCTTGGCTTTCCATGGGATGTGTTCCCATGTTTGTGGTGTGGTCCTAGCTGGCTTGCACAGCCTTCCTGGGCTCTGGAAGCATCGGGGTGTGGCTGAGGAGGCAGCACAGGGCTGGAACCTGCTGTGTGTGACTCGAATGGGACACCCAGGGACATCAATCTGGCAGGGGGCTGATGTCCCTGATTGTCCCACTGGTAGCACACAGAGGCTACCATGAGGTGCTGGAGGTGGAAACACCTTGGTGTGAGGGGGTGTGTGCAAGAGTTGTTGTGTTATTGAAGATGTCTCAAATTTCCCATGTTTAACAGTGTCTTTGGGATGGGAGGGAGCAAAACAGAAGAGGCAGGAGAGACTCAGCTTGATTTGCCTGTAGCTGCCTGTTTTCTGTGTGAATTTTGTATAGAGTGAGTGTCTGGTGGGGTGTGGAGCCAGGCAAAGGAACCTTGGGTTCAGTGCCCCTGCAGCCCATGGCGAGCACGGCTCGGTGCCAACAACGTCCCTTTGAAGGCACTGCCTGGCCCGTGGCACCAACCCCGAACCAGGCTGTACATCCCTGGTCACAGGGGCACTTGATAAGGAGGAGGAATTAAGCCCCAGGACCCCAGTCTACCCCAGGTGGCAAAGGCTGGAGTTGCCCTTCCATCCTCAGGCACTTGGGTGGGAGTTCAGACACCAGCTGGGAGTACCCAGGTAAGGAATCCCCTCTGGCTCCTCTCGAGTGTCCCCCCCATTCCCTGATGGCCTCTCCAGCAGAAAGAATGTGTTTTCCATCAGGAAAAAAAACAGCCCAGGTCTCAGGGCTGGTTTTGGCACTGCGTGGGGCACATGTGCCCAGGTGCTGCTGTGACACACTGGTTATGGGGCTCTGTGCATGCACAGTCTCGGTGACATTCATCTGGATGTGGTTCAAGTTATAAATCCCAGTGATTAAGAACAGTGGGTAGGGTGGAAAATCAGAGAGGATGTGTGGAGGGTGTTCCTCTATAACCAGGATGGTCACAGAATCCCAGAATGGATTGGAAGGACCTTAAAGCTCATCCAGTCCCACCCCCTGCCATGGGCAGGGACACCTTCCACTATCCCAGGTGGCTCCAAGCCCCATCTAACCTGGCTTTGGACACTTCCAGGGATGGGGCAGCCACAGCTTCTCTGGGCACCCTGTGCCAGGGCCTTCCCACCCTCACAGGGAAGAATTTCTTCCTAGAAGCTTGTCAGATTGTCTGGACACTTTGCCATCAAATGTATAAAAAAAAATCCAGTGAGGAACCTTATTACCAAATTGTGAGAAGCATTTGAGCCTCTGCCTGTGTGTTCTCCTGAATGTGTTTTATTTATGTTGCATTTTAATCCCCTGGGTGGTTTTTAAGCCCTGGTTTTAGGAAGCTGTTGTAGTCACTGTACCTTTATCAGGTCCATTCCCAGCTGGATTTTCCTCTGGCTCTGGTGGCAGCACCTGCCCTTGGCAGTGCTGTGATCCTGGAGAGTTAATCCCAGCTGACAGCTGGACCATTTCCACAAGCCCAAGAGGGAATGGGAGAAGGATGGACATCATGGTTTGACCTCTGGACATGGGGCCACCAAGGCAGAGGGACGACACCGGCACTGCCAGTTCCTTCTTCATGACACACTTTCCCCCTGCACCATTCCTCTTTCAAGGTGCACAGCCTTCTTCTAGAAAGAAGATCTAGTGGCAAATAGCCCACAAAGAGTTTTTCTGCCCCTTGGCACCACCACCTTCCTCCTGAGAGACTTGTTGGATTGGCAGTCCTTGTGTGGTGTGCGGGTAGGGAGAGAAATGCAGCTGGGAAAGCAGGCTGATGTAAAGAAATGAGCTAATGAAGGGAGATCACAAAGTGTGCAACCCCAGACGCTTCTATCTTTCTCTCCAGTTACCTTGGTAACTGTGTAGTGATATGATGTTGCTTGGTTTTGTATCCTGCTAGAAAAAGGAGCTCAAAGTACCCACCACTGGCAAAAATATTGGTAAGATATCATATTCATCTACAAAACAACAATTAAGTTATGGACTCGCTAGATGCTGTATCGAAGGGGGGATATATCTCCCCCAAAGCCTGGATGAAATTACTTCTATTTTCCTATGAGCCAGCAATTTAGAGCAGCTTTTGATGGGATTTCTTGGGGCCAAATCAAAGGGATCACCTCAGGATGGCTCTTTCCAGGGACATGGTTCACTGAGGCTCTACATCCTTTCTTCTGCAGGTCTCCCTGCTGATGATAATGTTGGCTAAAGGCAGATATGGACTCCTGGTGAACACAAACAGGCTTAGATGACGTGTGGATGGACTTTCTTGCTGGGAAGCTGGAAAACCCAGCAGCTCCCAGGGGTGTGGAGACCTCTCTGACATGAGAGATGATGTTTGGCATCAATAGTGGGCCTGGGCAGGGGTGGATCCAGCCACTGCCATGGGCAAGGGGCTGTTATGGACTCACTGGAGCTGACATGAGTTCATTCTTCCCCCAGCTCTCAAATGTTGAGGCTTTTCTCCTCCCCAAGGGGGACAGCCATGCTGCTGCATCCCAGTTTGCTCCTCCAGCTCTCCAGCTGCTCAACGCCACTGGGTGAGAGAGTCTGGAGTGGTCAGAACCAGGAAATGAACCTTTACCTGTCCACTCCACCTGGCCACCCACCAGCTCTTGCTCCTGCATTCCCCTTTTCCAGCCTCATTTGTGCCCCCCCGCTCTGAGTTCTGGGTTGGTGGTGTCACCCAGGTGTCTCCAGGGCACGATGCTGCTCACATGGTCTGGAGAAAACCATGGTCTGCTTCCCACTGCTTTGGTCTTCCTGGTCCGAGGAGTTTCCTGGGTCTCCTTACAAAACCTGCAGCAAATTATTAAAATGAAATAATTTTCACTCCTTGTGAGTCGAGGGCTTGAACAGGAAAAGGAGGTGGGAAAAACAGTTCAAAGGGAACAATTCATCCAGGAGGAGAGGAAGCAGCTCTGCAGGTGGGGGCGGGGGGGTAGAAATGACCAAATAACTTATTTAATGGTGAATGTCATCCGCTTTCCAGCCTCTGCACCTGCAGACACTGAAATGGGGAAAGAAAAGTTAGGCTGGGAGTCTTAGCTCTGGATGCAAGATCTGGATTGCAAGATCTGGATAGCCAGAATGTTACAGGCAAACCTGGAACCTCTCTGGGGGAAATGTGAATGACACCTTTGCACTGGCCTCTTCTCCCATTCTCGTGCTGTGTCCTGGTGCAGTTCCACAAAGCCTTGGGAGTGGGATCTGGAGACTTGGATGCTCTAAGCCAGAGGGAGGTTGGCTCTAAGAGCGGATGTCTTGGAGAAGGGCAGGGCTGGATACAAAGGGTTGTCTCCTTCTGCATCCGGGTGAAGCATCAGAGGCCCCAGAGGGGCTGGGGAAGGTCTTTAACTGAGAAGTCCACATCTGGCTTCAGGAAAACACATGGCTTGCTTTTGGGAATGCTGCAAAGAAGTTAAAGCAGATAAATAATCAAACAAACCTGCTCCTTGGCTGGATATTGGTCTAGAGACTGATCACGGCTTCAAACAGGCAGAGAACAGGTTTAGATCAGAAATTAGGAAGAAATTGTACCCTGGGAGGGTCGGGAGGCCCTGGCACAGGGTGCCCAGAGAAGCTGTGGCTGCCCCTGGATCCCTGGAAGTGTCCAAGGCCAGGCTGGACGGGGCTTGGAGCAACCTGGGATAGTGGAAGGTGTCCCTGCCATGGCAAAGGTGGGACTGGATGGGCTTTAAGTTCCCTTCCAACCCAAACCATTCCATAATTCCATGACCATGGGATATCTGTATGCATAATTTATGCGTTCATTCATTGTCTGAACACTGGCAGTTGATCAAGGTCTCCAAAACGTGGAAATTAAAAAAAAAAGAAAAAATAGAAAAATTATAGTGATACAGTTGCCAACCTTATTTGTCTGTAAAAATCTCCAATATTTGCCTTTTAAAGTACAAACTGAGTCCTGTTATTGCAGAGAGAACAGCAGAGAGGCAGGGCAGAGGCAGCAGCAGTGATTTGGAGTCTGTGAAATCCCTGCACTCCTCACACAGCCCCAGCCATTCCTGCGTGGTGAAGCACGTGGAAAATGCAGATCAGACATGGATGGAGTGGCCCTTGGCTGGTCCTTGCCACGGCTGGGGGTGTTTTCCTTTCCCAGTGCCTGGCTGTGCATTCAGGGCTGCCCTGCCCATGGCCACTGGCGACAGCTCAGCCTGACAAGTCAATAAAAAGGAGGGAAGAGGGAGAAGAGCAACGAGGCACCTGAAATGGGCTGGAAAGGCTGGAAAGCCTAAGTATGTAAAGCTTGGCTAAGCAGTGTTCTGGGGGAGGGCGCACTGGTGAGGAGGAGGAAGGTGGGCTAACAGCCTATTTAGATATATAAATATATTTTTAATCAGTGGCTGCGCAGTGTCTCAGAAGAAGCAGCAGAGTTCTCCCACCAATTAACCCCAGCCCCTCACTGTGCCCTCGAGGGGTGCCCGTGTGTGGGGCACCTCCTTCCCTTACCTTTGTACCATCTCCTAGAAGCACCACAGCAGGGGTCTGGATGGAAAAGTGCAGAAATTTCCTCCAGACAACCAAATGATTCAATTTACTGCCTGTAACAGAGGAAGTCCATCAGGCAGGGTGAGAATACAGGCTAGTGCTGGATCGCTGAGTTTCTGCTGCCATCCTGTGGCCACCACCTTCCTGATTTTTGCCTGAGAGATTTTTTACTTTAGGAAGGTGAGAACGTCATAGAATCATGGAATGTCCGGAGTTGGAAGGGACTCACAAGGGCCACATGTCCCCTCATGTCCCCCTGGCCTGTCCTTAGGGCTGGGGCTGCTGCTGGCACGCCCCTGCCACGTGTCCTCAAACTCTTGGTGCTTTTCCCTGCCAGCCTGATGTTTGTGCAAAAATATTTTGTTGGGAAAGTTTCCCCTGGATTTAGATCTGCAGGGTTAATCCATGCACTCTTCACTGCAAAAAGTCCCTTTTTTCCCACGTTGGATCATTGTATTCCCATCAATCCTGCAAATCATGAAAGCTCCATGGATTGTGCAACTCCCAAGAAGACAAAATAATGATAAATCTTTGTGAATTCAGGTCACAGCCCAGAGATCTCCTTTATTGGGATCAGTTTAAAGCCAATTCCTGCCAGGAACCCCGTGCAGGGTCAGGCTGCTCCCAGAGTGACACGATGACAAACTGAGAGGCTGTGGTCACATCTCATCCTCAGGATCCTGCAGGGTCTACTCCTTCAGCCTGGGCCCCATGTGGAAATTAATTCCTCAAATGTTTGTGAGTTGCTTGGCAAACACAGAACCCTGGAAATATTCTGGATATGGCTGGTGATAATATTTACAGGCTTTGTTTTGTTAAAGTGATCCTGGAAGGAGAAACTTTGGATATGGTGGGTTTTAGCAGTGTCACTACTTGAAAAAATACTGTGGATGAAAAAGAGGAAAATGGGGGAGAGAGCATAGGAAAACCCAGGGAATTTTACCCTGGTTTTCCCAGTGAAGAGGAGGAAATGGGAAGACGCACCTGGGAAGAAAACAGTCTGGCACTCTGCACGGAACTTGAAATTCCCACCTGAGGAGGGAGGTTTGACACATACAAATGCAATAATGTGACATTCCAGTCTTTTTTTTTCTGGAAAAACAAACTCAAGGTGTGCACTAAACACCCTAAGACTGTGAAACGGGGGTTCAGGCAGCCTCCCATTAATGGGATTGCACACACTCTTCTTACTAGAATTATGTCCAGCCCACTTTGGTTGAAACTTTCCAGCAAAGTTCACCTAAAAACTGAGTTGAAGAATTTTAGAAGTAGAAAGTTGAACCTCTTATTACAAAAGAAAAAAAAACCTGCTTTCCTTGGAAGGGCAACAGTCAACAGCAAAGGACACAGACATGAAAATAACAAAGGACAAATATGATTTTCTACAGTGAAGCTGCACTTTCCTTTGCAGTTTTCTTTTCTACCTAGGTGGGACATCAGTGGATGCTTTTGATTAAAAAAAATCATTAATAATGATTTTTAAATGCAAATATGCAATGCAAAGGATCTGCAAGCACAACTCCAAATGGGCTGGGCACTTCTTTTCCTTCTGTGCAAAGACTTTTCCTTCTGTTCTGTCCCTTGCAGCATGGGCACAACCATGTCTTTAGAATTCCTGTGGAAAGCTGACCTAGAGAGGGAAAAGAAATCCTGACTCTTAATAGCTATTGAGGGCATGGTGGAAGAGCTGATTCCTGGCCCCTTGTCCCCTGTGGACTTTGCTGGAGCCTTCCAGGGACATCCATCCTCATTCCTCACACGCTGCATCTTTCCTCTGTGATTCATCCTAAAATCAGACTCGTGAAAACCCCTCCTTGGTGTTTTTTTTTTTTCTCTATTCAGAGCTCTATAAAACAGACTGAAAGGCACCTTGAGAGGTCTCCTAGTCTGGGCCACACAGGTTTGCTTGGAACCAAGAAGGAAACACAAGAAAATAATAAAAAAAAGGATGGTTTAGATGAGTGTCCAGGCCCTCGCTGCCCTGCAAGGCAGGAGAGCCTTGCCAGGGTAAATTCTGCCTTTCCAAAGAAACCAGAGACAGCCACAATTGTCCTCTTCAATGCCAGGCTTTAGGTCCTGGGAAAGCTGGGGGCTGTATTATTTGCAAGCACAATTCCTGAATTTCCAGGGGGAATCTGTTGGTGTCAAAGCAATGAGAAGGAAACAAAGGCTTGGAGGAGAAAGCCTGGGAATGAGGTTTGTGACAGATGCGCCTGAGCCTTCAGATTCTGGAACAAGAATTTGCCATCTGTTTGGGCTTTAGATGGTAAAAATCACCCTCCTCCCTCCCCCCAGAGGGATCTGCTGCTGCTGGAGCAGGTTTAACAGGGTTTTTCTGTGTGCAGGAATGGCGTGGTTGGCACGTGCACTGATGGCATCCCGGCAGGTCACCTCAGGGCTGCGGCATTCCGGGGGCTGCAGGGCTCATCCCTGCTCTCCTGGTGGTGCTCTCGGCCGAGCAGGAATACTGACCCATGCTGGGATGTCATTGTGTTCACTCTGCTTTCCCTCCAGGTACTGTGAATCCCCTCCTAGGGAATCTGTTCACCCCTCCAGGCTTCCGGCTTTGGTGGGAATCCATGCTGCAAAGGGAGATTTGAGAATAGCGAGCGTTTCCCAAGAAGATTGGGATTTGATCCTGGGATGGCTCAGATGGATTTGAGCTCAGAGGTGGCTGGTGGGGGTCGAGTGGAGCTTTTTTTGGTGGTGGGCAAGGGGTTGAAAAACACTGTGTTTATGGGAAATCATGGAGAATGGAGCACTGGGACGTGTGGATGAGCACAGACACCACAACACGGATTTGTGTCTCCCATGAGCAGTGGGGGAAACCATTTGGTATCATGAAACCACTGAATGGGAACCCCATCCCTGTCTTAGCTCTACTCCTGCCTTGGATGTGGCAACCAGAACACGCCAGCTCCGTCTTCCTGCCACCTCTGTGCTTGTTCAAAGTGATTCCAGATCTTTCCAGCATCAACTTCCAGAGTCTGGGATGGAAAAACCATCAATGATTTCTTCAATACCTAGAAGCTGAAGAAAATCAGTGCTGTGGCCCAAAACTGTGGTTAAAGTTGATCTGGTTTTTCAAGTGACCTTTGCACATCGAATTTATATACTTGAATTTATAGAATATGTATTTATTTACTTTATTTAATTCTTTCTATCTCTCATAAGCAGAAAACTTTTCCATGGCTTGTTTCCTGTATGGAAATGAATGAAGATGGCAGGATTCAGTACATCAGAAAGCCTTGGAATGTTTGAAGACCAGCGTGACACCATCCGTGAATCCTTACATGTGTAAAATGTGACATTTTCAGGCAAGTTCTCCCTCACTGAATTCAGTGAAGACTGAGGAGACAGCAGTTTCACTCAACTTTTAACCTCAGTGTCTGTGTTTTTGGGCTTTTACATACTTAAATATGTGACCTCAGTGGTTTGTCTGCACAAGAGAAGGGTTTGTAGTGAGGGGGAATAATAATGATGATAATAAAAATTATTCCAGACTGGAAGGGGTTAAGACTGTGTAACAGATAGAAGATTAGTGCATATGATTTATGGAGTGAGATTATAGAATCATGGAATTGTTTGGGATGGAAGGGACCTTAAATATCATCTTTTTCTTCACCCTCTGCTGTGGGCAGGGACACCTTCCATCAGAGTTCCATCCAACCTGGCCTGGAACACTTCCAGGGATGAAGGGATAACTCCTCTGCCACCTGGAAGGAAGACAACAAAAATGGGACAATTTGCATGCAAATGCGGGGTGGGGGAAATGGCATAAAGTGACCATGAAATTATTCCAGGTGGGAAAATGCCTGTTGATCTAAACCCAGGAAAGAAAGGAAATGAGGCTGGCTGGCAGCAAGAGCATCCATTTCTGGACAAGTAGGTTCTGGAAAGCAGGTTCTGTGGATCTCCTCCCAGGGACCACCCCACTGCTCCATCGAGGATACCAGCGCTGTTTGGAGCACACCTCTTTGGAATGCAGGTTTTTGTTGTCACTCAAAGCCACCAAGTCAAAGCTAAATACACATATCAGCTAGGGCGGGACTTACAATTCCTTGGAAACTCAGTTCCAGGAGATCCTCTGCTCAGGGATGTATTTAATTGCAGTTAATTGCACTGTAATAGTGTCAGTGGCACAGGGGCCTGGGGCTGCAGCCTGTTGCTTGTTCTTCCTTGCTCGCAGATGTCTCTGTCCGGGGGCCCAGATGGAGCTCACCGGGCTGTCTTCCTGCAGGAATTTAATTTATTCCCAAATCTCCAACAGACTTTGGAACAGGTTGCCCAGAGAAGCTGTGGCTGCCCCATCCCTGGAAGTGTCCAAGGCCAGGTTGGATGGGGCTTGGAGCACCCTGGGACTGTGGAAGGTGTTCCTGCCCGTGGTGGAACGAGATGATCTTTAAGTTCCCTTCCAACCCAAAACATTCCATGATTCCATGTTCTAGAGAAGACACATTGGAAAAATCTATCCCAACTCGGCCTGTACACGTGTCCTGGTGCCAGTTCTGGGTACTGCAGCCCCTATAACCCCTGGTGAATGAACCTTACCTGGGACCCCTCAGTGTGGGGCAGTTTTGTGACTGACAGGTCTCTGGTAGAAACCCAAAAGGCTGCAGAATTAGGCTGAGCTTGGATGGAAAAAGGACTTTTCCCTAATCTTCCGGCAATGCCTCTCACGTGGCTGCTCCTTAAGGCAAACCATGGAAACAACCAGCAACCAACGAGTTCTCCTGGGCTCTTTTTGGTGGACTAAAGCTCCTCCTGCCCACACATTTCCTCCAGCTCCTCGTGGGGTTAGGCAGGAGTGCAGCAGTTGAGAGGTCATGTGAAGTTCGCCATTCCCAAGAGGCTGCTCTTGCTTGGGCATGTCCCAGGAGATGTGGTGGTGGAGCTGCTGGGCTTCTGCAGGGAAAATGCTGCTTGTTTCTCTTCCAAGACCCTGGTAGTGTGGAGCTGTGGGTGTTGGGAGGTGTTGGGACAAGCACAGTGACACCACTGCCTGCGCCCTCCTGCCTTACTCTGCCCCTCTGAGTCACCCCCTCTGCCCAGCCCTCCCTGGAGGATTGCAAAACCTGCTCTCTAAAATTTCCTGGTGTGCCCAGCATTTCTGGGACAGAGCTTGTTGTGCCACTCCGTGTTGGGGGTCACGCAATGGTGGAAGGAGTGACTTTTTGGTGTGGTCTGGCTCTTTTATGGCAGCTGCCTTCTCCTTC
>WBMZ01015820.1:0-22308 GCA_013400975.1 Atrichornis clamosus
TCCCCACAACCCAGGACATTAGGTGTACATGAGTTATCCACAGTTCATAGAGGAGAAGCAGGACTAGTATCCCATCAGCAGGCAAGAACACGGTAAGTATGAAATAACACATAGCAAGTGAAGTCACACATGATGCCTAGTGATATTGGGGCGGTGGAAAAAGGAAAAAAAATCTGTGTTCAGTACTAAATCAGTAATGGTGACATTACTAGCAAATAATAGTGAAGTTAATTCTACCAAAGATAATATCATGAACCAGGCATATGAAGGCAGGCTATCTCAACCACAAGCAGAGATATCATGTAAAGCAACTAACCTTTTTGTCATCAAGAATGGTATGTGACTCTACATTTTAATTACCATCACTCTGAATAAAGGCACATAAATCTGCCATTTTCACACTTATCAGGATAGTGCTGTTTCCAAAAGGTAACATTATATGTAACAGTAGGAGACTTTTGCAGACCTAACTGTAGGTTCTGTATTGTCAGTTCAGGATTCCTTTCACGATTTGTGCATTTCTATTCTTTTCAAGCTTTTGCTGAAGCACACTTAATCAAAGTATGATTTTGCCTTGACAGTGGTTTTAGTTTTTCTGATTAATGCTGAGGTGCCCTCATGATTAGTGTATATACACTTCTTTTCTCAGTGTGTCCAATTATTCCTGCTATAATACATGGCGAGGGTCTCACCTTGAACAGAATTTCAGTTAAGCTGTATCTTCATAGAATTTTCTAACTTTTTACACAATTATCTATCATCTCTTGGTTTATGGGAGCTAGAAACTCTGTGTATTAATGGGTTTGTAAAACTATAGCACATTTTTAAACCTGCTTCTGGCAACACATTTTTTAACATGCATCAAAATAGGCTTGTCCATATTCCCATTTCTTCCAAGCTTAGAACTCATTTGAGAAAAACTATCAAAATATTGAAGCTATGTAGCAAATTATACCTCTCAAAATTCTAAAGGTCACATCTTAGCTTTTTAATGAGCTTCTAAGCCTAAAGCAAATGGTATACAATAAACAGTGGATATGGAGTATTCACAATTTAATAAGAATCTTCGGATGCCCATGATCTCAGTACTATGTGGCCACCATATTGCCAGAAGTTCATTATACTTTTGGCAGAGGATAGCACACTGGCAAGGCTGGCAGTGAGCATTGGTTTCAATTCCTTTGCTGATACTTCTCAACCCTGTTATTTCTAATTGATCATACACAGTCATTTCTATTATAAAACTTTGACTTTGTGCAAACAGCTGAGTCTTCCTCCTGCTGTATAACTAAAACAGTCTGGGCTGTGAGCACTCTGCTCAGACATGCTTTCAAAGCTCTATTTCCTGCACTGAGGTGCTATATTTTTAGTTTATGTCTTCTCTTCAGAAATGGTGATATCTAGTAATTCAGAGGCAAATCCATATATGCAGAAGCCTTCATTAAAGTGAACACTGGAAGTGTGAATTTTTTATGCTGGCAGGAAATTCTTGGCATCCCTGAGGTTTCACTGGGCTGAAACTGTGCCTGTGCAGGGGTCAGAATTCAGCCTCAGCAGCACCTGATGGTGCAAATCAGCTCCCCTCACCTCTGAGCTACTTCATCTCTATACCACATTCTGTCTTGGTGCCATTAGGAATTTCTTAAGGCACTTTCTCTGTCAACATGATATTCAAAATGACAAAATTCAGTTTAATGTTGAAGCACATTCTAAACTGCAAGGCTGTGGGATCTGACTTGGAAATTCTGCAGCCTGCAAAGAAAACTTGAACGAAAAAACAAGAACCACAATATTTCTCTTTTGTTAGTTTATAAGTTACATTCAGTATTTCCCAGAAAGATAAAAGGTAACACACATGGCCAAAATTCAGCAGTCAAATATAACA
Source organism: Atrichornis clamosus (assembly GCA_013400975.1). Taxonomy (NCBI): domain Eukaryota; kingdom Metazoa; phylum Chordata; class Aves; order Passeriformes; family Menuridae; genus Atrichornis; species Atrichornis clamosus. The sequence goes on from WBMZ01015820.1 coordinate 1,886, forward strand.
CAGAAAGTGGGACAAGAGGATATAACATGCCAGGTTTTGCTGGTGATGCATTCTTCCTTTCACTTTCTCTCACAGCTTTGAAAAACAGCCCATTAACCGTTAAAATTTTCATTACTCAAAGCACTTCCCAAAAGCTTGCTGTGAGGCATCTGCATGCCTTTTAGGTGAAAGTGAATCCATCTGAGTGCACCCATGAGAATGCAGACTGAAAGGGGGTTCTTTTCGTCGAGTTTAGTCAGCTATGGCAGGTAGCTACTTAACCTGTCTGACTGTATAATATTGATTAAAATAATTAAAGGATCACTGCTCCCTTGCTCCAGAGATTTTAGATTCATATGCAGAAGTGCACACTTACTAGCAGCAAAGCTCTGGGCACCACAATATCAAGCATTGTTTAGATTACTTCCATCCCTGCCTTTTTTTCAATATAAAGGTTGTTACCTGATCACAATTAACCAGGGCTTGTTTAGCTAATTACTCATGATTATGCCATTGCTAGGGAAATTTAAATATTATAGGGATTTTTCTATCTCAGAAATCTGTTTCTAAAATACCTCCTCTAATCAAGAAGCAATTATATTACTCCCCACTAACACCATGAGCATGTTGACCCAGCTAGTCATGTTCTGGCAAATGCAAAGAGGAAAAAATACATAGCAACAGTGACTACTCCATAGAAACAAGAGGAACAAAAGGAAATCCACAGAAACATTTTAAATGCCAACATTTGGTCATTTCACTGCTATGGGTTTTAACATTTCATCAAAAGAGATTCTAGAAAAAAAACCCAGTTTTGCCTGAAAGACTAAATACATTATTTGTATAAAAATGTTTAAAACTATCTATTTTTTTAAAAGCTTAGCATCTTAAAGCTTGAAATTGATAACAGATTGGGAAACTGGCCAGGGATAGGTTGTCTGAAAGAAACAAAGAGGCACAGAGCTCATTACTGGCTCCCAATTGAGACTACAGGACAGCAGTAAACACTTCAGGGTAATTAACTGCCCAGAAATTATCTTCAGGGAATTTCATAGTAATGTCAACATATGGGGGAATACATTTATAACTGCTAAGTTTCAGTTCCACTCTTCTTTCAATAAATTAGTATCAAGATATAAGAATCATTGGTGCAAAAATTTGCCTTGCAAAAGAACTCTACAGATGTTGAAAAGGCTGTATTTGTTTCTAGGCTCCTATGCTGATTTTGTTACCTCATTTCTCCCTCTGTTCTTCATCTGTTATCTTCTGCCCTGTTTTCAAGTCTTAAACCTCCATGTTCTCCAATCAGCTCATATTTCTTCCTTCTTTCCCTACTCCCACCTGCTTTTAACCATACCCTGGATTTTCCTTATGTTGTCCTCTACCTCTTCCATATGCCAGTCTTGGCTTTATTCCCCAGTCTTTTATTCTCTTTCTCGACATTCTCAGCTGTTCCCTCTCAGTTGTTACCTTTGTCCCCCTGCACGTGCCCAGGGCAGCCTGCACAGAAGCAGGACCCAAAGGAGACTTTTCTCACCCTCAAGGAGTCACAAGAAACCATTGTAGATAAACAGTCGTCAGTCAACATATTGGAAAAGTCAGAGAAGACTAAATTATTCACAAATGCTGATAATAGCCCTGGCAACTCTGCACCACACATGTAAATCACAGTTACATCTCAACTGTAAAAATTTGGCCAAGATATCAGCAATTGCAAAGATCTGCATGATATATCAAATAAATTTTGCTATCAACTATGGCTTTCGTTCCCCTTATAAGTGGCACCAGCTGGAAAGAAATATGTCTAATTTTTACTTTGCTTTCTCAGGCAAGGTAGTTCAGAGAATTTCTATCAAGCTTAAGACTTGCTGTATAGCCTGCATACACTTAGATAAACAGTTTCTACTCAAACATTTCTCATGTCTTCTGTGGTCAGTTGCACTCAATTTCTGTATTCCCTTACAATATGTTATCAACTAATATCATGCTTTTTAAGGAACCTGTACATCTTATTTTAATAAAATACAACTTTCCTGCTATTAACTGTAGTTTTCAATGCATAACATTCAGTACACTATGGCTTAAAACATAAAGCTTCTAGCTCATATCCATTCCAGATGTAATCGCTTTAAGTACTGCACTAACCACTTTACATTTCTTAACAGTGCTTTTAATTTTCATTAAAAGTAGCTAAAGAACAGTTCTATCTTGGAGGTTTTCTACAGTTGAATTGCTGGTGCCTGTAAAATTTCTTATTGGCCAGTACAGTAGCATAATGTGCCTGTCAAAGATAAACTGAAGCTAAGCTGTAGTAGACTGATTTGAAAACCATATTTTTCATTTATTCAAGTACATATCGCTTGATTAGAGACTGCTCAAGACAGAGGCTGGGCTTGTTTTTATGTATCCCCAGAAAATACAAGATGCATACTTGCATACAACCTCAGTGTAAATATTACTCATTTTCAAACATATTAGGATTATGTACTTTCATTTCTATAAACACTTCAGCATGTGCCTTTAAGCACACATTCAAGGGAGGTTATACCAAGTGGGTTGTCTTTTTTTCTTTTTTTTACATAGCTGCCATAAAGTCGTTCACAATTTCTCTCTTTCTGTTACTATATTTCGTGTCACACTCTTGTATGCTGTTGTCACTAAAGAAAGGGCAATGATAGAAACATGGAACTCTGGCTCTTTGGTTTAAAAAGATTTCATACTTCAAGGAACACTAAGAAAGTTTGTCAATGATGCTAAGATGGGAGAAGCTATTGACTGCCTCAAGAGCAGAGAGGCCCCACACAGAGACCTGAACAAATAGCAAGATGGGCAATCACCAGCTGTATGAACTTCAACAAGGGCAAGTGCTGAATTCTGCACCTGAGATGGGGCAATCCTGGATGTGTGTACAGAGTAGGGAATGAGAGGCTGGAGGCCAGCACTGTGGAAAGGCCCCCGGGGGTCCTGGTCTGAATCTGAGTCAGCAGTGCCCTGGCAGCCAGGAGGGCCAACCCTGCCCTGAGGAGCATCAGGCCCAGCATCGCCAGCCGGGCAAGGGAGGGGATTGTCCCGCTCTGCTCTGCACTGGGGCAGCCTCACCTCGAGTGCTGGGGGCAGGTTTGGGCGCCACGATATAAAAAAGACTTTAAGCTATTAGAGAGCATCCAAAGGAGTGCAACGAGAATGGAGAAGTGTCTGGAGAAGAAGTCGAATGAGAAGTGTCTGAGGGCGCTTGGTCTGTTCAGCCTGGAGAAGAGGAGACTGAGGGGAGGTCTCACTGCAGTCTGCAACTTCCTCGTGAGGGGAAGAGGAGGGGCAGGCACTGATCTCTTCTCTGTGGTGCCCAGTGAGAGAACGTAAGGGAACAGGCTGAAGCTGAATCATGGAAGGTTTAGGCTGGATATTAGAAAAAGGTTCTTCACCCAGAGGGTGGTTGAGCACTAGAACAGGCTCCCCAGGGAAGTGCTCACAGCACCAGCCTGACAGAGTTCAAGAAGCATTTGAACAACACTCTCAGGCACATGGTGTATTGTCTTGGGGTTTTCCATGCAGGGCCAGGAGATGGCCTTTGATTATGCTGATGGGTCCCTTCCACTTCAGGATATTCTATGATACTAAATAGACTATATGCAAAACAACAATGTACTGAAAGGTTTTTAAAACCAACAGTTTCAAAAGGAAACCTTTCAGGTATTTCCATGAAAGCATGTTTTGATTTTTTTTCTCCAGAAAGTTCTGCTGCTTTCAAAGGTATGCATTACTTTCCCACCTCTTCTTTTTTTTTTTTTTTTTAATTGAGTCAGTGGTGTGCCCATGAAAATTAAGTCAAAAACTCTTATGCCAAGGAAGCAATCTGCAATGTTAAAACAGTTCTGCCCTAATTATCTAGCTTATTTTGTAATAACACTTTTACCTTTTTTTTTTTAACTCTTTTACACAGAATTCAAAGAAATATCAGCAGAGATCTGAACCATGCTCTTAATTCACCTCAATAAATGCTTTTGGAGCAGAGGTGTACTTAGAACACAATCCTCAAGATTGTATTCTAGCACTGTAATTCTCCATTATGACTGTTTAGCTATAGTAGCAAAATAAACTGGAAGAGCTCAGGAAGTCAGAACTTGCAGCATTTAAGACATATTTTGGATACAAAAATAAAGCTGAACTAATTTAAAAAATCAAGGTTTTTTAAAGCAAGTTAAAACCTTATGACTCTCTGTTGCAGCCAGTTAATCTGCAGTGAGCTTTTTCCTTCATTTTTCAAAGCCTATCTGCTACAAAGTTCCACTCATTAAACCAAAATGGGGTGCTTTCAAAAGGAGAAAATCCCTGAGAGATAACAGAAAGATTGTCACCTCAAAAAAAAACCCACAACACATTTTGTATGGGATGTCCCGCAGTTCTTCATATTCCTGAAACTAAAGACTGACTGCTTCACAGAATGCATGCAGCGATGAACTGAACCTGTGGGTCCCCTACTATTATCTCTGTCCCCGAGAAACTGCTCTAGCTTGGTTTGCTTCATCTCAGTGACAGCTGTTCTCTTGCTTGGGAACTCCTGCACCTTCTCTATAATTAAGGATATTAACACTGACACCACAGTTTCTATGCATCAACAGCCAAATAGACATCACATAGCAATCATGCTACATCTGCAATCTGTTGGGTTTTTTCCATTTGCCAGCAAAATCGATTTCAGACTTCTACAATAAGTCATAGGACATTTCTTACAATATTAGAAATTATTTCACACGATGTTCCATATGAACATTTGGTGTTCCAAAGTTAACTATGGAAAGATAAAGCAATTGTGCTGTCACTGCTGTTATTCAGGGCACTTGCATCAATGGCAGGTTTAAAATAACCCCTTTGTTATAAAATAACCAGTGTTAACATGATTTGAAAGCTATCTCATACAGCAAAACCCTACCATAGGGCACAAAAAACTATATACAATACCTGAGATATCTACAAACAAGACTGTCAATGATTTTTATCCCTAGCACAACTCATTTAAATATCATGGAGAATAATCTGAAGGATCCTGTAGGTAGGTGCACTTGATTTACATACTGTGCTGGATCCACTCCTCAGAATGCACCATGCTACACACAGCTACTTGATCTTACTTGTTAATTGTGAAGCAGGGAGTGTCCATACACTCATGCCCAACCTGAGAAAAGAAGTAACCTTATCAAAAGCTAACATTACATGAAAATGTATCTCTTCTTAGCACAAGTTTCTGAACAAGCAAGAAAGCATGCAGTCAGTTATGGTGGCTTTCAGTGCATTTAAATACTATTCTTGAAAAATTATACAGGTGCATTATTATTATTATCATTATCATTATTATCATTATCATTATTACTATTATTCCTGTATTGCTATGCACACCTAAAGCCATAAATTTGTAAGAATTGCTATAGTTCTTATACATGCACTTATTCATTCACAGTTTAAGACATAGAAGATTCCCTCTCTTCTACTATTGACAGTGATGCTCACACCATTTTCATATTCTAAAAAATTACATCACTAATTTTCCATACTTTGTTGGTTATTTTTAGCATGGATATTATTTTTGTAGAAAAAAATTAATAAGCTTTTCTCCCATGTTAAAAAAGAAAAAAAAGTTGAAATCATTATAAACTTATATAAACAGAAAACCCATATTGCCTCTTTACTGAGTTACCATCAAAGTAATTACTGTATCTTGGGTTTCATTTCTGGACAAATGTTCCAGATATGGGAAAGGCAAAAGACATTGTTCTCTGTCCTATGTACATTAGTCCACTAACAAAGAGTGTATGTGACCCATAGCCTTTAAATAGGGCAGCTCCCTCTAAGGCAGCAGAAGTTAAAAATTGCAGTCCTGTTGAGCACTATCTTCAAAACTGTCTCTTCAAAAGAAATGTAAAGCCATAAATACCAGGAAATATATAAGGGCAATAATAATTAAATTCAATGCTTTACTTCTTTAGAGGATGTATCTTCATGAACATTTGCAGTAGCTTAATATTAAACAGTAGTTTCACATATTTAATACTGCATAGCCTTAGATTCCAGCAACTCATTGTTATTGATTCTCTTTCTTGAGTCTCAGAGGTCATTACTTCTTGCCTTATAGTATCACTCATCTCTAACTCAACAAGTTTCATCAGGCACAGAGGATGAACTTTTCAGCCTCTTCAATAAGCCAATATCTATGCTTTCCTGCTTAGAGGCTGAATCAGTTCCATAAATAAATAGAGAAATAAGATCCATTTTGCATAGACAGATCCGTAGGTCACTTAGCAGTTGCTTCTATGTGGACACCAAACATCTAGTGTGAAAAATAATGAAAAAAAACTATTCAAGAGAGCATCATATACCAAGCATTTTAAAAACTTAAAATGCCATACTTTTCATATCCATATTAATGCATATATACTGAAATGTATACAACTGTGCACCCTACGTGTGGATTGTATCAGTTACATTTTATTGCATACCAGCTAGTAGAAACTGCTTGTTCTCCAGGCATAAGCTATGGCTAGGGTCACAGAAGTACTAGGTAGAGCTAATTTTTGATCATAAAAGGCTTTCCGAGTTGTTTGGTTCCACACTGTTTGAATGGCAAGGCAATCCTTTGCAAACCACTCTAAGAGTAAGCCAAAACATTTAAAAGGCAGTGGGAAAGGAAGGCAGGGTTCTGAGGGAAGCTGATCTATTGGCTAATGTTTGTCAAAGAATAAAATAAACACCCACTGTTGAGCTCAGCATTAGCCAGAATGAAGTGTGCCAGTGGAAGATGACATCTGAATGGCTGGCAAGCACAATTCCCTTGAGTGAGAAGGCAGATGCTATCTTCTGTGTCAGATGCCAGCTGAAAGCCAGAGAAAATACATAAATTTTTATCAATTAGTAGAATAAAAAATAAAAATAATAATTAAAAAAAGGCAGAATGTCTTTAGAATAAACAGAACCGAGTAACACACAGGAAATGGAAGAGAAAGTTATTCATGACAGTCTGCAGACCTCATGTCTGAGCAGATTGGGTATTTTGAAAAGTTCACAGAGTGATCACTTTTCTAGCTTACAGTCTTTCTCATTCACTGCCTGAAATGCAGCACGTAGTCACTATTCCCTAGACACAATGAGACTTTGTGTATGTGGAAAGCAGTTTGACTATGAAATAAAAACAGAACTGATGGCATAGGAAGCACAATAACGCTGGCTTTCTAGGTTAGGTTAACAAGAACTAAAACAACCACCTAATATGCTTTAAAAATTCTGCTACATGCATGAACTTTTAGCTGTTACCTGTTACTTCCTTTATTAATTCTCAGGAAAAAAAGGCCTTTTTTCTGGACTACTTTGCTGACACCTAGCGAGCCTTGGCTCCAACAGCTTCAGAAAAAGAGAGATGGTATCAGAGCAGCGGTTCTTTTCATTCCACTCGCAGTAAAATATTTTATATGGCCACGTCTGTGATTCAGCAGAGTGCTGAATCATATATCAACTCAGGAAACACTGTAATACTAATAAGAGGAAAATGTAGAAAGAAGATAAAGAGGAGAAAAGGAAAAGAAGCACAAGAAAAGAAGTAACAGTCAAGGTCTTTCCCTCCCAGACTAAACACCTTTAAAAAGGATCAATAAAATTTACCACTAATTGTGACTTGCATCTTTCTGTACTTCACATATTAAACAGGGATATCTCAGTGCATGTAGCTTCAAGTTAATGACTACTTTGTTGTTTGTTTCCAATGTAAAATATATACAGGCAACTCCCTATTATTGTCTTAAAATTAATTGCAGTCTAATCCTTCTGTTACAATAATATAAAAATGTAATTTTATCCTTGGTTTAGTTTGGGAGAGTGGCAATTTCACATGAGATTCTCACCTTCAGTAAAGTGGCTTAACACTGCTTGGGAAACATTCATCCATTAAGTGAAATGGCATTTTCTGATGTCAAGTAATTCTTCAACTTACAATGGACACAAAAGCAATTTAAAAATTTAAAATCAAAACTCCTCTTTTCAAGAGAAATTGAACAAATGAACCTAAGTGCTGACAACCTCTGATAACAATGATGAAGATAACTTTTTACTTCCCTGAAAAACAGCTCCAAGAGGTCATGATCATTATACCTGCACAAAACCTGTGAGAACACATACTGCTACCAAGTGTCATTAGGTTGGTCTCTTGAGAGCTGCTGGTCAGCTGGAATTTTTAGCTTTCCCTAAGAGACTTTACTACATCCTTCTGAAAAGGTTTATGTAACTAAAATCTTACAAAATGACCAGGTGTCTGGATGCTTAAAAACACCTATGCAGAAAGAGTTCTGCTGCAGTGTAATAAATTTAGAGTAACTAAATTTCACTTCAGTGATATAAAAGAAGCCACTAAAACAAACACCTTGTAATTCTTTGCATCGTAAACGTAACAAAGATACTAAAGATTGCATAGGCTGAAAATGACCACAAAACAATAGAGAATACACAATGAAATTAGCTAGTGCCTACTTGGGCGTGCTTTTCTTACAATGCTAATGGCAGTGACTGGGCTTCTCTTCTGTTCAAGCTGTTCACTGTGGTACCAAAAATCACTGCAACTTTCCTTCCCCGTCAGCCTGTTATCTTGGATTAGGCTCTTCAGTCAGCCAGAACTTAATCCTGCATTTAAACAGGAATTCAGTCACCTTTACTTCTTTATCCAAGACACAATAATCAAAATGAATATTTCCAGATAGAGCAAAGGGTGCACTTAAAAATGGTCTGGAATTATCATCTTAACTCTCACATTCTGGGTGCTGAATGTCTTAAGACTAAAAAGCTGATTATATCCAAAATACCTAGATGTCTATAATTTTTATTTTATGCATGTAAGACTATCAGCCATCAGAGAAAGATAAAACTATTCAGATGAAACATCAGAGTTTTATATATTTTTGTCTTGCAACTATATTAGGAGTAGTGTAATTGAGCATTTAGACACAGACCTTAATCAAAGCCTTAGTGTTTAAGCAGCTTTTTGATAGCTGTAAGAGACATTTTATTATATAACTACATTTAAGTTTGATTAACTGAACTTTTTGATATATAGGTCAGAGACTGACACTTGATATATTTTACCTCTATCTATGATAAATTCTGGACTCAACCTATTACATGACTTAATAAACAATTACTTTAAAGTTCCAAAGTGGCTTTTTCCTGTTGTTAAATTTCAAATAAAACCTGTGTCATCAAAAAGTAAATTAAAATTTTTATGCTGTAAAAAAAAAATTATTATTAAAAGCATGCTTTTACTCCATACTCATTTAGTACTTTTCATAGCTTATTTGGTTTGGCCTGAGATGAATAGATTATTGTTATTAGTTAATAAAACAAAGTGAATAATTTACTCATTTATTAATATCTGTAGTAATTGTAATTGGTATATTCAAAATTATTATTTCTATACTTTCTATTTACAACAATAATTACGGGCTTTAAATAATATAACTAGGGAAATACTATATTCCCACCAGAAAAAAAAAAGTGAGAAGAGAAACAGATCAGACAAGATTATTTTATTCAACAAGTTCAGGAGCAGAACTGCTTTTATTTTTAAAGCTTTCACTCCTTAGCCTTAACCTTGTTTAGATGAATGGCAGAAACTGCTTTATTCTCATTACAATTGTCTTGATCCCTCCTCAGATCTCTTATCTCCACTTAATGCAGGGAACAATTTCTTCTTTAGAAAAAGCATGGAGATGTTTTTATTGACTGTCCCATGGCCATAGCTCGTAAACCCATTAGGTACAACAAAGCCCCAAAGAGCTAAAAATAAAGATGTTTGTACTGTTTTGGTGCTTTCAACTGTCAGAGCCTTTTGCAAATTTAATCCTTGGAACATACCTGATTTCCATATTCCCAAGGCACCAATACTAGAAAAAGAAAAAAACGTGGTGTGGCTAAATTCACTGAGAACACCTATATTCCACAGATCCAATTCCTCAATACAAACTGTTAAATACTGCTGCTTTCAGTAGTCATAGGCAATGTGACTCTACCATGCAATCAAGCCATTAGGACAATTTGGAATGGTAACAGAATTCTCAAAGCTTTGATACAATAACAGGAAAATTTCAGGCATACACTGTGGTTCCAACCTAGTGTGAGAAAAGCACAAGTACATGATGCATGTCGAACATCCAGCACCTGCATAACATATTGCCAATAACTATTTTGTGATTCAACATACAGGTGGCATTACAAACAAAGTAATGTATTTTAATTTTATATCAAAGAAGACATTTTAAGAATTACCAATTTTCCTTACAATGAAGCCAACCAACAGCACATTAACCAGGCTAAAGAGGCAGGCACACCACCTCTTTATAAAGAATACATTTTTTGATTCATTTGAATAACTGCTTCTGGTAGAAGCACAACAGTATGAAACTAGGAATAGCAAAGCAGTTGCCCTGTTGTACTTAAAATACCTGCTCCTATAACACATGCATAGTTAGGAACCAAATATATGCCAACTCTTGTAAAAGAAGTCTTCCATAAACTCTAGAGAGATAGCTGGGACTGTTCAGTCTGGAGAAGAGAAGGCTCAGGGGAAAACTTAATAATATATGTGAATACCTGAAGAGAAGGTGTAAAGAGGACAGAGCCAGGCTCTTTTTAGTGGTGCCCAGTGTTATAACCAGAAGCAATGGGCACAAACTGGAACACAGGAGGTATTGCATGAAGATCAGGAAACACTTTTTTTACTAGAGGGTGACTGAGCACAGGCAGAGGTTGTCCTGAGCAGTTGTAGAGTTTCCACTTCTTTGAAGAAATTCAAAATCTACCTGGACACAGTCCTAGACAGCCAGTTCTAGGAGACCCTGCTTGAGCAGGGGATTGGACCAGACAACTTCCAGAGCTTCCAGCCAGCCTCAGCAATTCTGTGGTACCACAACAACCCTTACAGGTAAGAGCATTTTCCCTAAAATAAAACTATTTCAATAAGTAGAATATTTACTAAAATATTGAGGTGATTCTGATTCATTCCAGCTTTCACACACAGTCCTCCCCCTTCTTTTCTTCCCCAGGTTTTTTCCTTCTTCTCAAACACAAGGAGTCATTCAACACAGCAAGAGTGTCCTATTCATGCAGTAGTATTTTGAGATCTCAGGCTGTGCAAGAGCCAGACACACAGGTTGGATACTTCCAGGGACTGACCATTTTAGTCAAATGGAGACCAGAAACTACCACTCATCCTGTGAATACAGCTATGTCCAGTAGCGTTATTATTACCTTCTTAATTTCTAAAAGGACAAAAGAAGAAGAGATTCACTGAAATTTGCCTAAAAAGAAAGCTCAACCCAGTACTGAATTTCTCATTTAGTAGGTTGGGCTCAAGCAGCATTTTATATTGTGCTGACATGACAAAATGTAACGCTAATGTCAGTTGAACAAATTTTTCCAATCCAAAGATCACCAATCAGCATGTCTCTTCATAAGGACTTTGTTCCCATTGTGTTCTGATATACCTCCTCATATTGTGAAACTTCTTGTTTTGCATAGATCATGCATTTCTTAATTGGCTTCTCCTTTTATACAAGTAACAAACACATTGTTCATCAAACATAACTCACCTGAAACATCTTACTTTGAAAGAATAAAGAACAACTTTATTTGCCTTTGGCAAGTAGGGATTACTATGTAGAATTTGGAGACCATAATGCAAAAAGGAAATCATACTTCATGTGTTCAATGATTTCTTTTTTTTCCTTGCAACAGCTGCTTCTTTGATTGCTCACATTTTTCAGAATTATAAAATATCTTTTAAATGCTTAAAATGAAAACTTGACATGTATCTCTTCTATGAGGTACGCTTTTGAGCTTTACTGTACTACAGTAACACAGTGTCAAGAAGAAAAGAAGAAATGCAAAGCAACTTATTTCATTGGTGAAACGAAGTAAGGATTTTATCTTGGAAGGCACAATCATTTGAGCTTTGGTTGCAATGATTATTATTTTGTCCCATCTGCACATTCTATACAAATTATTTTAATTGAAACAATACTGATTTATGCAAGTAATAAAATCATAGAATCATAGAATGGCTTGGGTTAGACCTTTAAAAGTCATCTAATCCAACCTTCCTGCCATCTTAAACTAGATCAGGTTGTTCAAAGCCCCATCCAACCCAGACTTGAAAGTTTCCAGGCATGAGACATCTACTCCCTACCTGAGCAACCTGTTTTAGTGCTTCTCCACCCTCATTACAAAAAAAAATTATCCTTTATATCTAGTCTAAATCTACCCTCTTTTAGTTTAAAACCATTATCTCTTGCTCTTCTACAAAAAGCCCTATGTTTTTCTCCATCCTTCTTACAAGCGCCCTTTAAGTACTGAAATTTAATACAAAGGAATTGATTTTTGAAAATGATGGCCCACAGCAGGGACTTGTATTGACCACATCTTACTTCACAAAGCATTTCTAGACATTGTTTGCGCACACACGCTTGTCACAATCTTCTACAGTGCTTACGGGCTTCATCATCAGTTAACACTTCCTTTTTAAGCTTATATGAATTAGATTAAAAAACACACTGAAAGATAAGATGAACCACTTACACTGCTCTTCCCAAAATAAGCTGCTATTATTTTGCTGGAATCGTGTTTCACTCAGAGCAAGCAAGAGAATGAATTTAGCTTAAAGAGAGGCAAGCATAATGTGACATATAATATAGTAAGTTATATAGGTCAGTTAACAAGAGATTCCAGGTTACATTTTTCTCAAAACATCACACCTTTTATACTCAAGACACTTTGCAGGAGGAGCTATATATATTGGCTGCCATTCTTGAGGCAGTTTAACAGAGAAATGTAAAACTTTGTTTTTTGCAGGCAACTCGTGAAAACAGTGTCTTAACAAGTTACACTGCCTTCTGTTCAATCATGCTAACCTCTTTTCACAGACGGTCCACAGAGTTTTCTAACTCTTCTTTTTTTATGTGTAGATCTTCTTGTTCTAAGTTAGCACCTTTGGAAAAAAAATCATGTTTTTACATCAGCAAACATCTGTTGTTTATCTTACCAAAATAGGATATCTCATACCCTCTGACAGCAAAAACTAAAATAACTACTTCAGTTCTCCAAGTGACTGCAATGCAAATTATAACTCTACTAAAAAGTTAAAGGCCAGTATCCATTTGAAAGAACAGCTCTAACTGAGAAATATTTTAACCATGCCTTTCTTTCCTCTCTTTCTTCTTCCAGATTTCTAGTGTTGGTGCAATAGTTTTTTGTTTTGGATATTTATTTGAAAGACTGAATGTGCAATACCGAGAAATTTCTATTTTTATGTCCAGACTTCAGAGGCCAAGTGAGATTGGTAACATAAATTTGCTTTTTAGTTTTAAAAGCTCAGATTTTAGTTTCTCTTTTTTATATTAATATACTGACACACATAATACATTATCACTTACACTGGATGTTCTAATTTTACTATAAGAACAAAAGTTATAGAGAAGTAGAGTCATTGGAAAAGCTGCATATTGCAAATTTAAGCCAGAAGCTCCAGTAAATGGCACATCTTGGGATCCACAGACATGTTAAGAACTGTCTTTTTATCTCATCTGTTTAATACACTTTTAGTTTTACACAGCCGATAAGCAACTTGTCTCATATGCAACCACCTCCGCAGCATTGGTTTTTTAAGCATTGTATGTTGTCCAAAAGCCTTCAAGTATTTGTATACACCTATAATGCTTCTGCAACGTGAATGTGATGGATAAAAATTAAAATGTGGTATATGAACACTAGTCAAGCTTTAATTCAAGATTCATTAGGAAGCCAATTTGTATATCCAGGTCTGGGTAATTAAAACAGGATAACTGTCCAAGAAAGGAATGAAAAGAAGAACCCCACATAATAAAGAAAAACTGAATTTTCTTCAATATTGATTTAATTATGAAAATAATGTAATGAAGGATATTTCAGAAAAAGAAGCACTTTCTTATTAATCTAATTTGTATATATACCATAGCAATGTAATTTTGATTTTTAAAAAATCCTTTTCAATGATGACAACCACACTTGCTCTTAGTTTGGAATTGTGTTGCCTACTGTGGTATAAACTTGAACTTTTCTTTTTCCATTTAATCTCTGAAAGTGAAACAAATCACAAGATTGAGAAAAGTGACCTATGAGCTAAGAAGAATGAGTGTAGGCCCAGAGCTTAGAGAAAAAAAGCTTTTCTAAAGAGAAACTCATAAAACAAGATCTTTCTGTGTAGTATAGCCTACACAGCATAGCACATATTTGAAAGATTAGCTTGTTTATTTTAAATACTCTAAAATTTATGAGGGATTTCAAAGCAAACTCTAATATCTTCACCTTATTCAGAATGTTATTTTACAATTAATTTCCAATAAAAATTTTTATAACATTTGTTTTTAAATATTCTCCAAAATATGTGTATTTATCATGCCAAATATGAGAAATTCATATAGGGAATACCCCCTGTAATCCTGAACTCTTCCAGACCCTTGAATTTATAGTGCTGCATGCTTAATAGCAGCATAATTGAAATCTGTAAATGGTATTTCTGGATTAATACATTCAGTACCAATAGAGATCCAGTTCTATAATACATCAGGTTTGATGTTTTTATTGATATTCCTTTCCATAGAAAGATTTTATTACCATTTCTGCTATGAAGGTGAATAAGAAACAGTTAATTTTCCCCCCTGTTTTAAGGCATATGTCAGGGAACAACAAAGGCTGGCTGCTTGGAAGGGACAGTGGAGCTGGAAGCCAAGAGCCACAGCAGGGTGGGCAGGGCAAAGCTCTCTCTGACAGGGACACAGTCCCAAGACACCTGAACAAAAAAGCAGGTCCATGACATCAACCAGGACCAGCTAACACATCAGTGAATGCCAGATGAGGTGGTAATAGCAGGGCAGATCTGAGGTCACGACAGAAAGATGGGTCAGCAAGGCAGGGCCTGAGGTGATGTGGTTAACCAGACATTGCCACAGATCAGGCAAGGCTGTAGTAAATGAGGCAGGTCCAATTCAAGCTGTACCAAGTGTTCTCCCAGCACAGGCAGCAAAACCTCTGGGAGAGCAGGGTTATGCACTCTGGCCCCTGACATAATGCTACATTTCAAAAGTGCTTTTCATTGAACTTTCCCATGCCTCATTTTTTCATCCCTGATGGTGGTTTTGCAGACACCTAAAGAGCCAATGCCAAACCTCTTACGAAACAGAGATAAAACAACAATAGAAATAACAGTGATGGCCAACATCAATTGTTTCACTGCCCTAACAGTCTTTGGCATAACTAGGATCACCAGTGTGGGGAACTATCCTTTTCCCCACTACCGTCAGAGAAAATCACACTCTGAAAAAAATGTTCACAGTCCATTCACTCAGAATTACCATCAGGCTTGATGTCTCCACTGTACCTACAGCAATGATGTTTGAACGAAACCACTATTTGAAAGGTGGCATTTGAAGTGCATGTGGCTTGTAAATTCTCAGTGTGAATGACTTGCACAAGGATGAAGTATGTGTGTCTCCTTCAGGGAGAGGAAGGTCCTGGTGAAAGACACGAGGCCACAGCAACTTAGAACTAAAATGAGTAGCCAGAGGATCTTCCAGTTGGAACATGGTGCTTCAAGGTCCAATAAAGAACTCTGCAATCCTTCTAACTTTATTTATTGCCATGTCTAAAATCCTAAAAACGATTTTCACATATTTCATTTGTTTCACTGTGAGTTATTTAAAAAAAAAAAATAGTAATTCAAAGATAGAAACACCTCTACAATTAGAATTTGTTTGACAGAATCAATGTTCCACTTAAGTTTTATAACTGGTTTGACTGTAGAAATGAATGTTGAAGTCTCCCTGTATTGATTTGACATAAAATTCAAAACAGTTTCTCCATTGCAACATTTATGAATGACAGATGCACCAGGAATACTGATTCTTTCTGCTTCCTCTTCTGAAGTTGCCATTTTTGGGAATTACTGGTGGATCACTAAGACACATGACCTACTGAACTCAGCAACAAAAATGCACTGGCTTTTCAATGATTAAATAAGTGTGCTTGATGTGTGAAGCCAAGAGTGTCCAACTAAATGGAGCTGCTAACATTTCTCTTTTAAGATGAATTCATATAGGAAAAGTTTTCTATCCAGCTGAGACACCAAAAAAGCTGCAGCACATAACCAGAAAAGGAGAAAGGGGGGGAAAAAAAGGAAAAGCAAAGCAAAGAACCCTATCCACTAATAACCTTGATGAAGATAGACTCAAATCTAGTATACCAGCACACAGAAAAAAATCCGTTCATTCTTATGGAGCTGTTTTCTTCCTATCCATTACATAAGTCATGAACCAGATAGTAAGGAATTCTGGCAGCTGTCAAATGCTTGTTTTCCTATGTAACACAATGAATTGGTTCTCCATGTAGTGAAAAATGTGTGACATTTTTCCAGTCTCACCTTCTTCATTTAAAGAGCAAGCAAACTATCAGCTAGGAAATAAATCTTGGAACATTATCTTGAGTATTTTTATGAATTAATATGAATGAGCAACTGGGCTTAATTTTCCATAGATACACACACACACACAAAAATAGCTTTGCATTTAGCTACTTGAAGGTAAGTCCTGATTCAAGAATACTTGTAACCAAAAAGTTACAACATTCAAATGAATTAATCTTTATTCAAGGTAAAATTAAGAACACAGGAGGAGCGCTTATACACACACAAGTGATAAATGCACTAAATATTTGTCATGATTTGTGAAAGACACCAAACTTAATATCACTTTAAGATATAGCAATTATAAGCCTATTGTAGAGGTTTATTGAGAACAATTTTCTAAAAATATCATAATGGAGTCTATGCATTGGAAATAATATTTTTAGAAGTGTTCCACTGTATATCTAACTACATATTGATGTTTACATTTAAAACCAGAAATGAACTCCTGAAAACTTTTTTTTTTTTTTTTTAACATTACTTGACATCACACAGAAGGGCTACTCCACGTAGTATCCAGTGCTCTGGAGGCTGACGAGTTTTAAGATCCATAGCAGCAATGTAATTCATATCTGTTCGACTGCTCTTTTTATAGACTGGACATGAATACAGACGTGGATCTTTTGTGGCTGAAAAGACAGGAGAGACATAAAAAGCAATTAAACTAGGTTGAAGAAACAGGGCCCTAAGGGACTGGTCATAAGGTAAAAGGAAAACTGAATCCAAGCTCTATAGCACACTGCTCTCTATTTGCTATTGACAGATGAAGGCCATATATGGCTGGAAATTTCTGTAGGCTTAAGATTTAACATCAGCACCTAGGAACTGATGCAAAGCAAAATATGTAAATGGACACTCCAGAGTAATTCATGTTCTTAATAGTTCAATCTGCCCACTGAACATTACTTCTTATCAATATACTTTGTCAAAATAAAAAATGCCCTGTTTTGAACAACCTGTTTTGAAATGCATTTAGTATTTGACAGTACAAGTCATCAACTACCTCACTGCAGGATTAGAACAGTAATCTGGTCATGTTCGATACTTCAGGGTTCATTATTTAGTATCTTGGCTGTTGATCATGCCTTTTACAAAATATCTACTATGGAAAATAGTATGTAAGCAAGCTTTGCTTCTAGAGGTGGAATGCTTTTCAGCAGACTTTTCCAATTTTGTGTTCTGCAGTGCATTGTTCTATCCTGTTTTACCTCCCTATTCAACAGCCTTTCATATTCTGTATGCAAAAAACCCACCACATTAACACAAATTACACATTTTCACAGCACTGTCCTTCAGCCCTACAAGTTTCCTTTCCATTCCTACATTCCTTTTCTGCCTCAAAGACAAAATATCTTCCATCACCTCCCTCCACCTCTTGTTTGCTTCCATTAGCTCAAAAACAGTCTTGTCCAGCAAGAAAAAAAAAAAGCATTTTTATAAATATACACATTATATATATAACACGTTATCTATAAACACCTTATATATTTATATAAAATCCCAGGTCTATCTTATATGTTGTGCATATATACTTATATGTTTTACATATATATATTTATAAAAATTACATTCATTTTTGGTATGTGTGAAAGAGTTTCTTTAGGTTTAGGTTGTAGAGGTCACAGAGTTTAACATATCTGAAAGTTGTTGTTTTCAATCTAGGACACATTGTCAATATGCACAGCTCACCTGTAAATGGGTTAAAATAATCTTAACACCATTAAGGCCAGAAGGAGGGGATCTATCTAAATATTAGGAAAAAAGTGGCCACCATCAATTATCAAGCAGGTCTGAAAGTACATTTTAAATGGAAGGCTGGGAAGTCTTCCTCATTGAAAAGGATTTGGTATCTATACAATGATTAGCAACAGCCTCACAAAATCCCTATAGCCCAAAAGATTTCCATGCAGTTAAATTAAAAGTTACAAGGAATTCTATGGAAATCATTAAAATCTTTCACAATAGAGTTACTTACTGTTATTCTCTGCATATATCCTTATAACCGGCATCACCTCGAAGAGCACCTTGGGCTTAGATTCTGTCAGTCTCATGTTTCTTCTGTCCCAACTAGCTCCTTCCAAATACAGCCCATACACGTAGACACCTTCTGAAGGAGGGCTTGTGATATCATCCTTCATCCATTTAGTGACTTCATTGCACAGCACTACGCTGTCAAGTGCCCATCCTTTGTTAGCCCTCGTTATTTCCTGCCCAAATCAGACAAAGTTAGGAGGTTACATTTTCACAGGTGCACAGAACCATTTTTCCCAGCAAGTAGTAGGAATAAATATGTATGGTCTTAACATATCCTCTTCAGTACAAACCGCCCCCACAATTCTTTATGATATCTATGTTTATAGCAGTTTGACTTCTCTCTAAGGTAGTGATGGCACGGCACTATAAGAAAGCTTTCAATATTTTATCCAATGCATTTGATTTTCAATCTTTCGATATCTGAAGACCATGAATGCCAATGGTAACCAGCTCTTGTGAATACAAAAATTTCACAGATTTGATGAGATGAGAAAACATTACCAGCACAGGCTAAGTAAAACATATTTTCTAGGGTTACCTTCCTTTTCCTGCACCTATACTCTCCATTAACTGTATTCTTATAATGAATAAGAGCTCACTCAGCTCTAAAGCTAAGTAAAGAGACTGCAAAAAAACCTCTTAGTAAATGCACTGGACAACACTCAGTTCTCAGTTGCCCAATTCCTTCCTATCCCATGCCATTAAGTTATGGCAAACCAAAGTATTATCCTGGTCTTGCAACAATTTTCCAAGATTTTTGTTTGAATTGGAATTAATGTTTGCCCCATACTGCAGTTACTCAGATGATTTTAAAGAACACAAGGTTTACAATTCAGTGATCATTCCGGCTCTACATCTTTCTTATTTCTATTTGTTTCACCACATAGCAAAACCCAGAAAGTCACTTTGGTATTTACTTGGGATATTAGGTTGTTATGTATCCAGAGTCTCTTTTTATCGAACCAGAAGTTTCTGTAGTTTTCAGCCATTTCAGATCCTGTTACTAAACCTTTTCCACACACATAAGTACAAAAGAAAATCCCGGTTTAGGACTGTTTATTCAAAATAAATATTTTGTTACATAATTCCAAGGCTATATGCCTGCAATTTTAGCACAAGTAAGTCACCAACAAGAATTTTAGATTACACTACCCAGACTTCAGAGTAAGACAGAAGATTTTTCCATATCTGTAAATCTTCATTCTCGTCAAAATTTGGGGGTTTTCCCTGAGGTCCCATTGTATTTCTACCTGAGTATTCTTTACCAATGTTACACATTCTAAACACTTATTGTCTCTATGTCCCTTTATGCTGATCAACACAGGTATTTATTGCTTTCTTTTAAAGCAAAAAAGTTACTGAGCAACCAACACAATCATCAGGTCAACATACATACATTAGCAAATACGTCAAATATCGTACTTATATGCATTAATAAAGGAAAGTCTTTCCCACTTCCTGAAGAGAGACTGAATCAGCTATTAAACAGCAAAATTAAATACAAGACTAATTCTGAAGAGCCTTTCTGCCCAGTCTGCAGCCATGTAATTACTGAACATAGCAAAAGAGAGGGGAAAAAAGACTAAATTCATGGGCTTAACAACCTTTTCAGGGATATTTCAATGGACACATGAGACAGTACTTTTATGGTCTACCTTAATAATGTTGTGAGGTAGACCCTACTTATTTGGGGCTTGGTCAACACCAGAAATATATTTTATCACGTTTGTTTTGGTTTGAGCCTGGCCAGAGGCCAGGAACTCCCCAGGCTCATGGACTTCTCCCCGCTTCTCACAGCCGGACAGAGGAGAGGGAGGAAAAAAAAAATTCAAAGCATCCACGAGGGTTGTGATTAAGGTCTCAAGAGAAAAAAAGTCACAGGCAAAACAGG
>WBMZ01015822.1:0-11948 GCA_013400975.1 Atrichornis clamosus
GTCTTTTAAACTAAGACACATTCTTACAACCATATAATGCTAGAAGTGTACAGCATGTACAGATATCAAGCCACTATTCACAAGACACTAAATTAAACTCCTGGGCCTTCTGCAGAATCCAAGTGCCTAGCCAAGGAGAAAGTTTGTGAGCGTTGTGAAGGTCTAAATAATTAGAGTTGCTGGGTTGTTTTAGTTAGAACAACCTCAGTGCTGATGGAATGATCAAATACTTATTCCTGCTTTCTGTGGAGCCTGTTTATTAATCCAATCAAGCACAGGATAATATAATTAAACAAACATAAGAAACAGTGAGATTACAATCAACCAGTGAGGGCCATTAAATATTCTTTAGCACATTCTTTGAATTTAGTCATTTTATAACAAACAAGCTGAATAAGCCATTGAAGAGAAAGTTTTACTTCCTACTCACCCCTTTCTCTGTTGCACAAATATCTGTATTTCCATAAAGTGTACCAAGACCAATTACTTTGCCACCATTTGTCCGTATATCAATGCTGTGGCTCTGAAAAAAAAAGTTTAAAAATCATACAGTTAGGATAACTATAACTAGAAAACAAGTTACCTTGTTTTTCAAGTTGTAGCACATTAACCACCTTGGATGAAAAACTTTCATTTTACTGTTAGGGTTTCTTCTCAAGTGATTTCCAAATATGCTGTTTATTTCACAGAATAATAAAATGGTTTGGGTTGGAAGGGATCTTAAAGATTACTTAGTTCCAATCCCCTTGCCATAGGCAGAGACAACTTCCACTATACCATGGTGCTTCAAAGCCCCACCCAACCTGGCCTTAAACACTTCCAGGGATGGGACATCCACAGCTTCTCTGGGCAACCTGTTCCAGTGACTCACCACCCTCACAATAAAGAATGTTTTTTTAATATCTAATTTAAACCTACTCTCTTTCAGTTTGAAGCCATTCCCCCATGGCATGTCACTACACGCTCTTGTAAAACAGTCCCGCTATTTTTCCAGTGGAGTCAAAACAAGTCAACTTTTCCCTTGATTATCAACACAGGTGAGCGGTTTTAGTGGGGAATTTTTTGTCTGGTTGTTGTTGGGTTTTGTTCTTGTTGCTTTTTGTTTTAACTAGAAAAACATTCACTCCCTATTTATTAAAGAAGGAGCAGGGGAAGAAAGAGGGTACCCTGTGTTTTATTTAGACTCCATCCAGAGACCAAGGTATGCATATACCCAATGCTGCATCAGATGAAAAACACGAGCCTGCAGTGAGAAATGCACTTGCAAACTGGAGCCTTCCAGTGATCTGGAACTCTGAGTGTCACTGAAGTCTAAAGGATAATCCCATATACACACAAACACACCACTGAGGTACTTATATGTGGAGTAGTATATATAGCCACAAACTTCTGTGGGTGCATCCCAGTGCAAACCTTTATCCTGGCAAGGAGAACCAGTGTTTCACTGGACTCAAATTCTGATTAAAATTATTTTGCATAATGTAGCATTACAATCTCAAGATTTTCCACAAATCAGCCCAGTTTCAAGTAAAAACTGCTATATAGCCCTTACACCTTTCAGCTGCTGCTGCATAAATCAACAAGAGAAAAAAATATATAGAAATACACATACTAAGCTTAAAAAGCCAAAAAAATAATCCCAGGTCCTGACAGTAAAATGCAACCATTTGTAAGAAAGGAAAAAATCTTACAGAATCAGCTTTAAATAATTTAACTGTATTAATTAGCTGCAACTTCAACAAATCTGACTTCAAGAAGTCTACAGATCTCCACTGCAAAGTTCTTTAGCTTAAGTTCACTAGTGCACACATTGGAATAACATAGAATTAAAAGAAGTATTCAGCGTTTTTTATATTTAATGCTGAATAAGCTTACACACCCCCACACGCATCTTTTGTTCATTTTTCCACACACCACCTACATTTTCAGATATATTCGTTTCTGTTGAAAAGGATATTATTCCCATAGATTGCATTTAATTTAGGATACCATCCATTAAACTTGACAATCAAGCATAGCAGAACTATTCAAGAAACTTAGGTTATTAAAGACCTTTCTATATAAGCCATTAGATAAACCTAAATTACAGTAACTGGGTCTAATCAGATGGCAAGAATGTTAAGGACTTAAAAAAACTAAATCAGATTTCCAATATGGAAAACATGGATTTACACTTCTCCAACACATTCCTGACGAAACACCAAGAAACAGAAGTTTCATGGGGTTACCTAGGACAGGAATAACTCTAAAGGAGAAAAATTCTTAATCTCTGTGCTCAAGTCTTGTTTCCTCCTCTTCTTTTAAGAATCGTCCCCATAGTAAAACACAACATCCCTAATTTGAGACTACAGTAGTGCTTCAGACCTCTTAAAAGCTGGAAAAAACTCAGCTGTTCAGTTAAGCTTCTAAACAAACACAAAAGGTGGTTCTCTCCTTATGCAGCAATATGATAAATTAGATGTTTCAACCTGGCATCACAGTTTCTTTGAGGCAATTACACCAGGCTTGTTATCAGAGTAATGGTTAAAGAGAAAAATCCTCCAAACACATAACTTGAGGAGAATACGGGACCTTGCAAGATTAGAAGAACTAGTATATAGCAGTGGCTCACCAATATTGCCACTGACAGTTAAGTAAAATAAAACCACAACATACACACTAATTCCCTCCATCCTGAATCATCAGAATATCATCTTAAAAAAAACCCCAAACAACCAGGCTTTCAGAGGTAGGTACCTCTAGAGACACCTAACAGACAGAAGGATTTGCTGACAGAAGAAACCAGTTATTAGGGTCAAGCAGCTTTTTCATTAAGAGGGACCATTCTACCAGCTGAAAGAAAAAAGCACTAATAGGGCTCCCCCAAGCAAGGGAGAAAGGTTTGAGTAAGGAAGAGGCAAAAGGCTGTAAAGGCCCTAACAGATGTTAAAGGAAAGGAGAAAAATTTGTTCAGAAGAAGAGAAGGACCCTGGTGCAGGACAAATCAGGCTCAGAAATGGTGTGTGGTGAAGAAGCACAGCAGGTTTTCCACCAATGAGAGTAAGGTGCCTAGAAATTCTTGTTATCACTATCACAGTCATGGAGTCAGAAGTAACTGATGAACATGGAAACAAAATGGTCCCACTATCACTGCTAAGGTGATGGATTGTAATAAGAGGCAGGAGAAAAAATTAAAAAGAAGAAGCACTGCTTTCTAAATAAAGAATTCGAGAATAAGTCATACTCTGAAGACTGCCTAGATGCCATAACTGTATTTTGGAATTACTGCTTCTATCACTTGATCTAGAGACTTGGAAGGGATAGGGTGAACTGGACTTTAGCCAATTAAAAAAAACAACCACCACCAAAAAAAACCACCTCAATAAAACAACCCTCAACAAATCTCACTGGCTGGGTAATACCTACCACACCAAAGTTGCCAGACAAAATCCGTCACAAAGCCTCATACAGACTCATCCTTTCTGTTCAATTATTAGAATGCATGATTAAGGAAAGTAGATGTCAAATCACTAGGTCTTTTGTAAAGACACCATAGATTATATTAAAAGATCAGCATGTTTTTTGAATCACAAGTTATATGAACAACTTGCAAGTTAAGAAAATTAGCAGTTGTGAAGCTGTTTGCTCATGTTCCTGAATAATCCCCACATGACCAGGTTTTTTTCAGTTAAGTCATTCACTGAACAATGATCGTTTTCTCTCTCCTTTAAAGAAAGAGTCTCCTGCTTTATTAGTTAATGACAGTGAAATTACATTAAACAGCTTTAATCCATCCAGGGGAGGGCACTCTCACTTCAGTTTTCTCAGTAAAGCACATTCCCTAAAGGGGAATTGGCTCTTGTGCTTCATTACAGCATCTGGTCTATAAGACTTTTTGTAGTTTTGGAAAAGCCCTAAAGACTAGTACTTCTGCTTCGCTGATAATACAGAATACAATTTCTGAATCTATACTAGGAAAAATGGGTTAGTCACCTTACTAGAACTACAGTACTTCTTAAAAACAAGATTAGACTAAAACCCAGCTCTTAATTTTTAAAATTCGAGATTTTTCACATCTCTGATGGTATTTGAGACAAGATTCCCAGAAAGTAGTTAGCGATCTTTCCTCAAAACCTCTCTTTTCATGACACCACAAAAAATTCTTGATGTGGTGGCATGCTGTGATTACCGTCATTATTGCTGGCCAAAACCATCTTGTTTACTCATATTATGCAGTTTCTCATATTGTCATTATTATAAAACAGTGCAATTTTTAGACAGGAAACACACAGTACTGTTAGCTGTGTTAGATTTTAGCTACCTTTATAAGAGTCATATGGTCAATTACACAGAATCTGGGAGGTACAACTGGTCTGTAAGTTCACTGAATGTGGAGCAAACCCAGCTCTGTTGTACATTAAATCTCTCCCTTAGCTCAGTTGTCCTTATGTCCTCTATGAAATCAGCTCTTACCACAATAGAGAAAGTGTTGAAAAATTTTTTGTATCTCAAATATGAAAAGTCCTTCTTTTGAATTATATCAGTTCCTTCAGGTGTAATCCCAAACATTCAAGCAAATTTGATTCCAAATAGCACCCAAGGCAGATATACTGTGATTAATTTGACAACAGCTTACGTCAGCAAACTTGAAGACTGAAAAAACTAGGTCATGCCTATGAGATATACAGTATTTATCAGATATATTTCAGTCAGATATTTTGGACATGTAATGTATAACTTCTGATTGAAAATTAACTTAAAGAGTTTGTCAATAGCACTGCCATATCAATTATAAAATTTTTTTTTAAAATCACAAAAGAAGTAGCAGTATGCTGCAAAGTCTTGATTGAGCAGGCACTCCTACTAGATGGGAAATCCTGGTCTATCTTTTTTTCTTTGAGGGGCAGGGAAGACAGAGACCAGGTTTATTGCTGTCACTGTTTCTGCTGGCTTTGGCTATCACAGATATGTGGACTTCTGACTCCACATTATTTACAGTTATTGACTTTGTGTCGTAATTGTATGCAATAATTAAAGGTGAGGTGCTATGCACACAGTAATACTATGAGTGTTACAATGAGAAATATCAGAGTAGTTCTCATCTCCAGAACTGGTGAGTTTTGACACTACATCACGTCACACCATCCATTTTTAAACACTGACAGAGTGGGGAAGGGTTCTTTGTACCTTTATTGACTGCAAGACACTAGTCCCCTTCTCTGTTTCTATTTTGCAGTTATCACATTCTATTTTCTGAATCTTCACGCAGCCAGTCCCTGACGTTTTGATATCCAAATCTAGAATTAAAAGAGTTTTATTAGTAACAGAATTACAAAAGTCAGATGTCTTTAACATAGTATTTGATCAGGTTATATAGGAAATGTATGTAGAAAGGAAAAAAGGCAGCTTCTTAGTTCTTAAGAACCTTCTCCCTAAGTTTGGCCACACACTTTGAACTGCATAAATACTCACTATCAACTATGGACACTGAAAGTTTAGGAAGCCTGTGTATGAGCCATCCAGCTTCAGGAAGGAACATTAAGAGGCAGCAGAAGGACTGTAACCTCCAGCAAAGAATCAGTAGGGTGTGATCCTTTGCTGAAGTTTCATTTTTTTTCTTTTGTAATTCCAGCTCCATCTCATATCTCCCCTAGCCACCAATTCCATTAGAAGTTCTACTGCGACATTTGGGCACCCTGTCATAGGTTTTGGGATGGAAGGTTGGCAGGTATTTGAGGCCACATGTAGAGTAACAAGGTTCAACAGCACAAATACATAGGCCTTGCTGCTCAACTACCCAGCACACAATCCAAAAACAGGTATAGAAACGTTTGTGCGTCATTCTTCCCCGCCTTCTGGAAAGCCTGACTTACTCCCCTGGCATGAAAAAGCATGTTTGCCTCTAGTTTGAACCACCTCACCTTGCTACTGTTCATAGCCTCCCACAAAGAAAAATCACTAGGTCTTGTAGATAACATGCAGGAGCAGCAAATGCTTCTTCCTGCCACTTGAGCTCGCCCCTGAGTTTAAGGAACTGGGAAGAAGTTTGAGAATGGGGATTCTGACTATATTAATAATCATTTATATTAATGACCACCATAGCAACTGGCAAAAGATAAAGGCAGGAGAGGAAAAAAAGTGACTTTGTTCTTCTAAGGATAAAAAACAAAAAGAAGAATAAGAAAAAAACTGAACAGCAATCAGAAGAATTTGCTGCAAGACACAACTGAAGAACTAAGAGACAGTGAACCCCACTACTCCCTAAAGAAATTATCTGGGAAAGAAACCTTCATTTAAGCACATGTGAAAGTCTTTACTTCACCTCCACTGCCTGCTAAGGTTACCAGAAATACGAAAAGAAGAATCAGAGTATACATAAGTTTGCCCCAATGAGATTCCCAAGCCAGAGCCCTGACCCAGCAGAGCCTGAAGATCGATACTATCACACCACTGCCCCGGACAGGCACTTCCTGCAACCACAACAACAGTAAGGCTTGAAGACCATGGAGATGAGACACTGAGAGCTACAATTAACAACAAACGGAAGTTTTGCCACCTGACAAACCAGGAGAACCTAAGAGACAGAGCTAAAACATATCATCTTTATTGCAAGCATGCTACATTATTGCTACAGTAAGCCAAGAGGTTAAATTTAGTGAAGGATGTAGACTGCCTTCACAGGGAACAATTCCCTCAGAAAGAAGGCGACAAGAGGTGGACTGGATAATTTCCAGAATATTCTTTTATTTGCAGATATTATTGTCTTAGCCTCTTCACAAATGAATTCCAAGAAAAGTATACTATGACCAAGATTTTAATCAAACTACATGTTTCTTAAATTTAAGTAAACTCTCTGATACACTTTGAGGTATGCAAAAGCAAAAACCTGTCAAAGCAGACAGGTGACTAATCACTAGAGGCTCGAGGGCCACTCCACAAGGTTTTATGTTGGTAAAGCCTAGACAGTTTCACCTGTCTAAAAATAATAGAGTGGTATCTGAGCTATTTCAATTTGATTAATGCTGATCTACCAGTTCTGAAGTTTAGACAAAACCTTAACGTAAGGTTTTACTTCTCAGGGGGCAGTAGGATTGTTAAAACACAGTTCCCAGAGAGACACAAATAGAAGCACTCTCCAAATATCTACATTTGAAAGAGCATGTCCCTGCACAGCACAAACCTGGAGCGTTCTAAAAAAAAAAGCAATGTTGATTTTTAAATACAAGCTGTCCTGCCCCAAACTGCTGAATTCACCCAGTGGACAACTGCAAAGTCCTTGGGAGGATATACAACCAAGACTTTTGCTATTTTGCTTTCTGAAAAGAGTCCCAAAAGCCAGTTCGCTTGTACGAATTTTTGAATTCCATTAGCTTGACACTCTCCTGCCCTTATTTTTTCTGTCAAAAGGGACAAGGAAAAAGCTGGGGAGAGCTCAGTTTAGCTATGATATAAACCTACTAAGACTTTTACAAGAATAAGGTTATTAAAAACTTCTCATCCTATAGAGAATATTAAGGCCATCATTTGAAAGTTGAGTAAGTAGTAATCCTAGCTGTATCAAAGATGGGTGCTAAAAGAGGACTCAGAAGTCTGGAAATTCATAAACATGCCGTTAAGAGACATCAGGGACTCCTGGAACGACACTCTGTGCCTTGGTCCTCTGCAGAGTCACAGCGCTTTGCTAGCCTTGATATAATAAAAATTAGTGGACAATAAATTGAGCCCCTCTATCTCTTTCCTTCTGACTTTCTGAAACAAGGATAAACATCTCCATAAAGAAGCAGGCTGAAAGCTGAATAACGTTGCCAATGAAATTTTAACAAGGAGGAACAAGATACAATCTGTTTCAGGGCCAAAACTCCAAAAATAGCCAGTTTTATTCCTCCCTAGCAAAAACGAGGCCTGAAGCCAACTTTAGCCACATAAACCACAAAGAATGCATGAAGATCTTTGTGGTGTGAAAGACTTGTATCATAAATAAAGGTATAAAGCAAGAAAGAAACACTTTGGTATCAGAATGTAGGCAGGGGTACCAAGAGGGTATTGAAGTACCCAGGTATTAAGTTGCCTTAAGCTATAATACTTGAAATAGACTGGAAAAGTATTTATTTTCAAGTGACTCAGCAGCTCCAGACCACTAGAATTCTCTCAAATTATGGTTATGCAAGACCTAAGTATTTCTGAGTATTCACACAGTCTATGTACAGCAATCAGAAATCAAAGAGCTGGCTTCAGGCTAAATTGACACATTCAGTTCAACATACCAAGACACAGAATTCTTTTTATGTGCTCCAAACCTACAGCCAAGTGCAGCCAAGTGCCTACACTTCTCTGGAACAAATAGCTAACACATACATGAGACCTGAAGAAAATAAGTTTGATTAAAGAGAAATACATTGACACTTGTCATCGACGAAGGTTAAATGTATCAGAGAGGATTGTCAGATTATGTATTATATTGAAATACTATACAGAGCTTAAAACTAGACACTAAGACAAAATAGAGGATCTTTTGGTACTTGCCCTATTAAGCTGCTTATAAGCTGCCTTTGGTTTAAATGCATACTTAAGTTCAGCACCTTCCACCCATATTCTTCAGGCTTTAAGAAGTTTCAGATTAATTAATAGCTTCCTGGATAAGCTCCAACCTAAATTGCGAAAGCTGTTGTGAAATGCCTTAACTTCCAAAATGAAGAAAACTAGAACACTGTAAAGACATTCACATCAATCTCTCAACTTCTTACAGCTAAGTGACAGATAAAGCTCAAACAAAACAGTCTAAGCAGAAGAGAGTTAACACCCTCCTCACATATGCAAGGAAAGCCAAAGTTTGCAGAGTAACAACCGTTTCTTCCTGGTTTGAAACATGTTTTTACAAGGGATAAGATCTTTTGCTTATGCAATGATATTTAATTGATAATTCTTTTCTAAATAAACAAATGAAGCAACTCAAGCACAAACTAATACTCAGAAGATCAAGAAAACAAACCAGAGTTGAAAGGACACTTAAAAGTAGAACCTCACTGGCAAGCAGAAATTCAACTTCACTGAGTTAAAAAAAACCAACCAAACAAACCACTATAACCTTACCTTCTAGGAAATATAGATAGCCCGGATAACAGCATGAATAGACAATACTAAAAT
This sequence comes from Atrichornis clamosus, assembly GCA_013400975.1. NCBI lineage: Eukaryota > Metazoa > Chordata > Aves > Passeriformes > Menuridae > Atrichornis > Atrichornis clamosus. The sequence continues at coordinate 9,124 of WBMZ01015822.1, forward strand.
CATGCTAATCACGGGGCGACAAAAAGCAACTTGTGGAAGGCCATTATAATCTACAGACTGTCCAGTAAACCTGAATTACACGAGTTTAGCACAAATCCAAGTGGAACAGCTTAGAAGCGTATAAAAAGAGAAAACCTCAAGAAGAATGCCCTTAAGATGGTCTCCAGTGTTGGCGGACATTCAGAATATAGTAAGAATCTCAAAGACAGGACAAAAGCTAAATTATTTTTTTCCATCAATCAGGATTCATTATCAAGACCTTTAGGAAGGTTCCCCACAATGAGACCCTACATGAAGGTTGGGATTCTCCACATCTTAACACAATTACTTCCACTCAAGAACAGTCAAGTCTGGAGTGACTTGTAATAGGCACTCAGAGATCCTGGAGAAAATGGAATATTAAACAACTAAAAGCTACAGTATCCAGACACACCTGGTACCAGAGAATTGAAGGGTAATAAATGGGACACTGGGCTTGTTTGATTCTGAGTAATTATGGGATGGACTCTGTGAATGTACTACAGACAAGCCAAGGTAATCTTTGCACTTGCCAAGCAGGGGAGAAAAAAAATGAACATAAGAGCTGTAAGATTGTAACTGAAGAGTCAAAACTAGAAGTTTCTTGGAGAAGACAGTCCTGCTACAGTTTGGAGACAATGAATATAGAGGTAACAGGAGATCTGTTTAAGAGAATGAACTTGGATCTTCAAATGTCTTTAACAATATTCTTAGTTTCATATTGTCTTTCAGCTATAAACTATGCACCACCTTCAACAGCACAAGAATTTGGAAATCAGCACAAATAACAAGGTTGAAAAATTTTATCAATGGTACCAGATTATTCAGACTACATAAAAAGTCACTGAAAAATTGCAGGAGGACCTTGGAATACCATATAGTCAAATGATAAAATAGCAGGAAATTAAGTTGTGGGACTCTGTCAAGAGTTTACAAGGAAGTTTTCACCCTGAAACTGTTTCCATGTGTAAATGGACACTAGGAAGAGAGATCCACTGAGGGACTGAGGCTCCGAAAATCCTGTGATGAAAACAGTAGACAGCTAAGAGAACACTTAGATGAAATATAATTTATGTTTGTTCTGTTCTTACTCTTCCCTGCTCATCTGTTTAAGACCAGAGAGAGGGCAGTGGGCTGCTGCGCTCATGGTATGAATCAGTACGACCATTCTCACAGAGCACAGCACACTGAGGGTATGAAGGGCGAGATGTCCCTCATTTCAGTTACAGAATATTTGTGCCTATATTAGTTGCTAGGAAACAAAACAGACCCTAAGTTCTGATACGTATTTAAGAAACACCCCTTCATTTATAAACAGTGTTTTAAAAAAAAGTAAATTATAGGGATGAGTAAGACTGGAAAATGTGAGAATGATGTTATGTCAAACCCATAGGACTTCTCCATTTTGAATTATATAAAGTTCAGGTCCTTCTAAATGAAAACAAGAAAAGACAAGCACATTGCAGAATTTTCTCTAAGATATAGGGCAGAAAAATGTAAGATAAGGGTTAAGAAAAATGTAAGATAAGATAAAAGGCGCAGAATATCTTTGCTGTATATAACATCATGTTCTACAAAAGTCATAGATGACATGTATGAAGAATAAATAGGATGGAATTACTCATAATTTCTCAAATCACAACTGCAGTAGCGCATCAAATAAAATAAAGCAGCAGTCTTGAATAACTTTAAGCAAACCAAGCGACTGGGTATATTACACATTGAAAAGTTTTTCCAGGATGGTGAAACATTCTGCCCTGTATGGGAAATTGTCCAAATACATAGGGAAAAAAACCCCCAACATGACTGAACACAAATCTCTGGGTAATGTACTCCCTAAACTTAGGTCACTATCAGAATTTCGTTCAGCACAGATATTTATTGGTTTCAGTCACTACAGCTGCTCTCCCAGATTGTAGGTTCCATACAAGAAACCCTGCACAGATTTTAGCCTTTTGCCCAAAAAGATAATGCAAGATTCATAGTGGAAAGGGAGCCCTTCTTGGTATTTCATCTGTATCATTACCTTCCACGCTTGTCTTGATCCCTGTGGATAGCCACTCAGCTTAACAACCACTCATGGAGCTGGTGGATCCAATAACCCTACTGGGAACAGCACTTGGAAAGCAGGCGTGCAAAGCACATGCTGAGATGCTGTCTCCGAGCTGAGCTGCAGTTACATGTTTTTTGGAGGCCCGGCTGCCAGAGCACAAATGACAGCACGCGTTGTAATTACCACGCAACAGCACAACTATTGCTAACAAAAGGTCGGCAACAAATCACGTATCCAAATATCCATGAAGCCAAGAAATAGGGAAAAAAACTAAAACGCGATGTTTTGAATTCGCGAGGGCACGATGCCATTCCTAGACACCGGCTTCCAGTCGAAGCAGCAGGAGCGCCAGCCGAGCTCCCGGTGAGATCCTCCCCGATCCGTGCGCCTCCCCCCGGCACCCACCGAACTTCACGGGCGTCCGGACGTCCACGGCGGCCTTGCTGTCCACACCATCCGCCACGATCGTCACCTGCCCCAGCGCCTCGTCGTGCTCCACCCGGACCGGGTCCCGCTCCCGCCCGCGGGGCGCGGGGCTGCCGCCGCTCACGGTCACCAGCACGCGATCCGTGCCCGGGCAGCGCTGCGGGTCCAGCGGGCGGACGCTCACCTGGCACGGCAGCCGCACTCGCAGCCGCCCCCGCGGGCTCACCGACAGCGCCCATTCCCGTGCCGGGGACGGCCCGGGGCCGCTGCGACCGCGGCTGGGCACGGGCGGCGCCCACCGCCCGCCCGCCGCCCGCACGGCCAGAGC